>JAHIAM010002699.1:0-30965 GCA_021605205.1 Aegilops longissima
GCAAACTGAATAATTATAAGTAACAATATGATATCTAGTAAAACTAAAATACATATGATTTATTGTGTTAGAGTGTAGTAGTAGTGCTGTATTGCATAGTTGTTAGATGTAACATGCGAGAATGTAGAGATGTAGTTTTGGAGGGCCTACAGAGAGAAAAGCGTAATACGGTCACCGAACTTCAGAATAAGCTGATTACGGTCACTATATACGTTTGGCGGTGATTATACGGTCACTTGCTCACAGCTCAGCATAGGATTGCACTCGCTGACCGCCAAATAGTCTGCGTGGCGCCATGTTGACTAGTTAAATTGACCACGTTCCTTGTGGGTCCCACCTGTCAGTTCGATAGGGAAAAGGTCGATAAACACAAATTTACGCAGCGCCGATAAGGCTCCAACCGCGCGCTGGAATCACCTGGTTGTGTATGTGTCTGCTGTGGCCTGATGTGTGTGCATGCACGTAGGTTGAGCACTTGAGCGTGAGAGTGTGTGTTGGTCGTGGTGGTGTATGGTGTGTGCATGCATGCGCGCGTGTGAGTGTTGTATGCGTGGCGTGGCTGCGTGTGTACGTGTGAGTGTTGCGTGTGAGCGTGGGTGCATGTGTTTGTGTGAGTGTTGCGTGGATGCAGTTCGTGTGCATGCGTGCGTGTGTATAATCACCACACCAGCTCATGTGTGTTAAAACAGACGGCTCAAGATACCAATACAAGGCCACCTTGTCCGCTGTGCTCATGGGTCATGACTTCGAACCACCGCCAAAAATATTTTTTGTCGCTTGTTTTCATTCTTACTAGCAAGATGCCCGTGCGCTGTAACGTAACATCAAGATGCATTTGTATGACTTGTTTATCTTGTGAGAGAAAAGGATGAACGAGGGAAGGCCTTATTTGCAAATGTGAGAGGTGTGTGGGTACCTTTTGCAAAATTGCCATAGTTTCTTTCCTATTCGCCGATATAGATCGGACGGCCTATATTGCAGGATGGCAGGCACACCATCATCACCAACTCTGTTTTTTTATAAGAGTGTTTTTTATGTATTTTATAAGAGTGTAGATGTAGAGTAGATACAAGTCGACAGGTGGGCACGATGGTTGTGAGATAATGTGATGCAACACTAGACGTGCCACGTGGAGCATTTAACTGGTCAACTAGTCATGTCATGAGAAAATACAGAGTTGTACGGTGAGCCCGTGACTGTATGATAACCACTAAACATAAACGGTGACCGTAATGAGTGGATTATGAAGTCCAATGTATGTATCGTGCTTTCGCTTCAAATACAATGATCGTCATTGCATATATCGCGAGACAAAGATGAAACACGCGTGAATTTTCTGGGGGCTAACTTTTAGAGGACCTGGAGATAGTTTTGTGTGCATACGTGAAAGGGGCGTACAGGGGGGGGGGTGTATGCGATGGATAGGGAGATGCTCTTCGTTTCTCTTTATTATGACTAACTTTGTATATAATATAAAAATATACAAATTCATAGTGCGGAATAAATATCATTGTGGTCACCATGCAATGCAAATTAGCGTTCGTACTCCTCCATATAACTTTGTAATGTTGTACATATGTAGAAACTCTAAAATAATTTTTTGGCCACATATTATTCAAAAGGAATGTTGTATGCGAAATAAACGTAAAGAGAGGGCTCTTTAGATCAATGGGGTACGTGATGTAACATGTGTGAATGTGTAGTTGATGCATTTGGCGGGGCCTAGAGAGGTATGTGTGTGTATTACATATTGGAGAGAGGCATGGATAGAGGGGCCGACGAGGGGGGGGGGGCGTGGGAGAGATAGCACGAGAAATGAGAGTAGTCTAGAGAGAGAGAGACGAATATGACGTCACGACAAGAGATTCCATTCCCTTGAGTGTGTATATGCAAGGGGGAGGGAATAGAGGCACCAGGAGAAATTTTCTTTGTGTGTGGTGTTTGTGTTGGTATGTGTGGGTGTGAGAAGATAATGAGACATGGGGGCAGAGGGTGTGTCACCGCGTGAGTTCCAGTGGGTCGAGGTGAGGCCCTTCATTCGGTTCCGTCCTGCGCCACATTGGTCGGCCCATGACACATTTAGGAAGACCCATGGATGACTAGTCGACAAGACAAAGATAGCAGAATTGTGAAGGACTCGTGTCCACCGACAAAGCCGTCTAGGATTTGTAACCCTAGGTTCTCGGACTAAGGTAACCCTTTATCTCTCGATATTACTATTCATCTAACCTAACTTTAAGGGGCATCCATGAATGCTCTGCTAGAATCATACTCACGATTAGGAAGAGAGGTGTGAGACAATGCGTGAGAGACAGGCGAAGATAATGTGCGTACATGAGACACGTAGGCAGGTCCATGTATATAGAAAGGGTCGATGAGGATTGTGCGTGTGTATGTTTAAGTAGAGGAAGAGTGCTTGTGATAAAGGTTAGTGAAAACAGTTGTAAATGGTTACAAGAGGGAGGGAGGGTTATATCTAGAGCATGTGTAGAAAGACACCTCGGAGAGAGTGTGTGAGCATGTGTGAGAGACCACCGATGGAGAGTGAAACTACACGTAAAAGACTGCTCTACACATTGATTAAAGATATAAATTGTATCCAAATATTAGGATGGGATCATGATATTTGCAATTAAGTAAGGAGCGGTCATTGATCCATCGACATCTAGATTCTATCGAATTTGAGCATGTCTATGTTATTATTCAACACAATTGATCCACATAGTTAGTATTTTGAACTCTGCATAATGCATCGCTTTAGCAATCGAATATAAACGTGAGTATAGTTCATGTTGTGTGTGTAAACCACATTATACATACAAAAGTTACACAATGGACATTATAAATAGCTACATATGAACTAGCATACATTTGAATTCAACTTAAGGTGGTTTAAAAATCGAATTCAACATGAAGTCCATTCAATTATTTGAATTTGATATCATGGCATTTGTAAACCATACCTAAATTATGGGGCACCAATCTTTGCTCTGATTTTGTACATAATAGCATATGTAGTCGTGTACAAAATAGATTCAAATTTAGCTCCTCCATTCCAAAATAATCGTAGTTATAGGATTTTCAAGTGTCAAAATTTCAAAAGAAGCGGATAATTTAATGAGGTTTTCAAACATACAAGGTCAAATATAACGTTGTCTATTTAGGTCAATCCTCATAGTTCAAGAGTACTCTAAACGTGAATGCTTGTGTTTCAAAATTTCAAACGGTTACCAAAAGAGCCTCTACTCGCCCAAACCGCGTGAGACCAATGTTTGGTAGTACAAGGAAATTACTTTTCTAATAACTCCGACCCGTGAAACCCACCGACCGACGTCCAAAGGTCTAAACCGGGTAGGTTTGTAGCTTCATCTAGACGCCACGCAACCGCCTCCAAAAACATTCATACACAATGGCCGCCTAAGCACACATGCGCCAAGGTCAAATCGCCCCGCCCACTATTTGGGACACCTGGGATTACCATCCTACCCCGACCCGCAGAGGTCCGAATTTAAGAGGGGGCAAAGTTTGTACTTTCCCCAAATTTCAAACAAGCGTGTCCCATCTTCTGTTCAAAAAAGCCAAAAACAAGCGCGTCCTAGACCGAAACATGGTTCCCGCCCACCCGTCCGATTCCCCATTCGTACTCTGTGGGCGCCAAAACTACCTCTCCACTAGCCGCGAAACCCCGGCATCCTCCGTCCGCCACCCCATCCCACCCATCAACCGCAGCCCTCCTCCATCACGCCGGAGCCGATACCCCGACGTTGTCGTCCACCGCAACCTCAATCGCAACGCCCTCCACGGCTAGTAGTTGAAGCCGAGGCCGAGCCGGCCGTACCCGAGCCAGTTCAACCACGTTGTCCTGCGCCTCACCGCTACCGCCCAACTCGCCACCTCCACCGCGACCGAGTTGTTCCTGCCACGCCGCCCTTCGCCGCCGGATCTGCTTCCCTCCGCCGACATACGGCCACGGCAACACAGTCAACAATTTGGCCATGGGTTCGTCCAAGCCTGCACCCTCCAAGACATCGGTTTCCTCGGTAAAAAGAATAAGATCGGCGCAACATGTGGAGGTGACCACACCGGCAACTGAAGAAGGTACTCCTCTTCCCTTATTCATGCAAATCTTACGTCTCTGCTTGCACGGTATTCATCCCACAGAAGACACTAGTTGACCGCTTCTTCTTGATACTAGATGTTTCTAGTAACTCGCGATGCACAAGGTTTCTCCTCATATACTATTTCACCTTAGCTAGAGGTCCGTCGCCCCCCTGAATTTCAATTTTTGGCCAGTTGATTCCCAATTAACGGAAGCATTCCCCGGTGTAACAGCCGCTAGTACGACTATTACGCCCGGGAAGCAGCGCCTTGGTGTTTATCTTAGGGGCGTGTGCGGCCTAGAGCTACTGGCGCCCGATCTGGAGGTCGGCCGGGATTAAAGGGATGGCCTGGGGGCGCTACCAAGCACGGCGGTGGTGTGAGGTCGATGGGAGGGCGGGGCGGCGGAGGCAGGGGTCTGAGCCGATGGTCGCTGGCGGTTCGAGAAAGATCGTCAACGGTGACTGGCGGGAGGTAGATGAAGGCCATCTGCCCATTCCTTATAGATCGGACGGTACATTAAAAAATCGACTGACCTATTTATTTTTTAGTCGACTGTTATCTTGATAGGACCACATGTGGTGGTGTGCTGGAGGAGTACCTGCATTTCCTGTGCTCATATATTACAAAATCATACGGAGTAGAATCTAATTTTGTTTGCCATGCAATATTGTAAAGCTATCATATGTCTCATGTCATTTATTTTCCAGCCACCTGCTATCTGCTACTTTTACAGTGCACTACTTCTGCTCACACTTCACCCATACTCTCACTAGTGTGTTTTTATGCAAGGGTATTTCAGACCCTGCCTTCACAAAAGCAGGAAAGAGAAGAGAGAAGTCGCCCGGTGGGTACGCGGCTAGGCTGCACACGCTTCAAGACTTTAAAGGGTGTAGTGTCGGCAGATGGAGACGGGGAACGAGCTCGAGTTGATGATCTCGTCGCCGTGAACCACCATCCTGTGTGCTTGCTTTAACTTCACGGTGTCATATGTGGTTGCATGTTGCATATGGTGTCTAGCTTGTATTCGAAAGGCTGAAGTCAGTCTTTATCAAGATAAGGAAAGATATTTTTTACATGAACCACCAGCCGGATGTCTAGCTTGTATTGCTTCAAATTTGGTTAAATTGTATCTGCTTAGCTTACACATTATACCTTTGAATATGACATGCCTTTCTGTTTTTGGTACATACTAGTACATCTGTGTAGTAACCATGTTCTTACATCAAACTAATGTTCTTGTGTATCCCTCATCAATCACTTATGACGAGGCAGGCAGGCAAGGGGACTACTCATTTAAAGAATGCAGCGTCGACCTCCCGACATGATTCTCAAGAAATGTAAATGCTAGATGAAGATAGTGAACGAGCTCAGTAGTTGATTACAGCATTTCTACACTAGCATCGCAGGTGCTTGCTCTAACTTGGCAGCGTGATATGTGGTTGCATGTTGCATATGGTGTCTAGATTGTAATTCTTCCAATCTGGTTAAACTGCATGTGCTAGTCTGCTTAGCTTATAGTACATTATACCTGTTAATGTGACATGCCTTCCTGTATTTAGTACATAGTACATCTGTCTATTAAGCATGTCCTTACATAAAACTATTGTTTTTTTGTATCCCGCATCAATCAATATGATGAGACACCTTTAGTATATGCAGTGCGATATTAGTTGCATCTTTCATATGATTTATAGCATGCGCTGCTTCTAATTTGTTGAAATTCCGTTTATGATGGGACGCTTTTAACTTGGCAGAGTCATATTGGTTGCATTTTTCATGTGGTGTCTAGCTTTCATTGCTTCTTATTTGCTGGAATTGTTTCTGCTTAGTTTACACAAACAGTTGTGAACATGCCATGTCGTCCTATTTTTCGTACATATTCCATCCTGGTATCATGTGTTTGCCTTAAATCAAAATAGTGATTGCCAGTATCATGCATGAATGAGTTCTGAAGAGAGAATTTTATTGATTTTTCTTGTCGGTTTTACTTGACAATTCAAAATCAATAAAGCGGAAGGAAGTTAGCAAGGCAGCGGATAAAGGTGCTCCTTCCGAACGGAGGGCCTCTACAGTTTCTACTCCTCCACACCCCCAATATGATTTCCAAGACAACACATGCATAGACACTCAACAAAGCTATGTTTATGATGAGCACGCCTCCCTAGTGCAGCATCACTAGTGCTCCCTCTAACTTGGGTACTGTTATATGTGGTTGCATGTTATGTGTGATGTCTAGCTTGTATTGCTTCTAATTTTGTTGAATTCCATCCGCTTAGTTTACACATTATACTTGAATAAGACACGTGTTCCTGTTTCTAGAACATACAATATCATCTATCACACCATGTTCTTACATCAAATTACTACTGTTGTGTAACCTGCAACAATCACTTATCATAAGACACGTTTGACTTCAGAGTGTGATATAGGTTACATCTCACATTCTTTTCTAGCCTGTACTACTAATTTTTTGAAATGGCACTTATGACGAGACAGTTTTAATTTGGTAGAGTGATATTCGTTGCATCTTTCATATGGTGTCTAGCTTTCATTGCTTCTAATTTGTTGAAATGCCTTCTCCTTAGTTTACACATCATAAGCTGTGAATATGCAATGTTGTGAATATGCAATGGCACTAATGACGAGAGACCTCTAACATGGTAGTGTGATGTTGTTTGCATCTTGCATATGATTTATTTCTTGTACTGCTTCACATTTGTTTAAACGCCATTTATGATGAGACACTGTTAACTTGGCAGAGCAATATTTGTAGCATCTTTCATATGGTGTCTACCTTCCATTGCATTGCTTCTAATTTGGTGAAATGTCTTCTTCTTAGTTTACACATCATAGTTCTGGTTATCTCTTCCGTCCTGTTTTTCATACATATTACATCCTCCTATCATGTGGTTGTCTAACATCAAAGTTCAGTTCGTCTGCATCACGCATCTATTTGTTCTGAAGAACTAAATTGTTATTCATTTTTCTTGTCGGCTTGACTTAACATGGCACAGAGAAAGAGGAAGAAACACAGAATGGCAAGGAATGAGAAGCGGATGAATCCCCCTAGTTATTGCAACACCTACCACAGTACTACCAGCTGCACGACATACTCGTGCGTCAACTGAGCTAGCAGCACGTTCCCAAGCTCCCTTGCCACCTGACACTACTTCCCAAGCACTCTTGACACAAGACGAGTTGGCAATATCAGATGAACCTTGTGAGCTTCAACAGCAAGAAGGTAGTTGCTGGAATCAAGTTACAGTTCCATGCTTCTTTATATGTAGTCTCACGGTTTGATGTACACTAACACTTCCTATGTTCGTTGTTGGACTAGCACCTAGGCGCAAGAGGAAACAAACATCAGGGATAATGCTCGATAGGTTAACTAAATCTAGAGGAGGAAGAATGGAGATCTGTTTTGAGGCAGGTTTAAAAAGGCCACGTGATGCTACAGAGTCAGCCAAGTTAGTATCAGAGGCAACGGTTTCCGTTAGGTGTCATGTACGTATCCTCCCAACATGGATTCAGTACAGGAATGACAAAGACGAAACCCAGTTCAACACCTTCCTCGACCATTTATCTGTAAGTATGGTTATGTATGGAAACTAGTAATATCGCCTTGCTCGTCCCATACTTTCTAGGTTGTCGATAATGAGACTTCCATAATTTTCAACAGATGAGGTTCAAGTTGATAGCCAAGATGATGCAACTGCAAGCTTGCACCCATGTTTTCAAGTCTGCTCATGACAAGATCGGTATAACTTGAGGAAAACTCACTTTGAAGGCAAGGCTAACAAAGTGAACTTTCCCAAACATCTCCAAAGGGAAAATATATCGGATGAAGACCGGAGGGCCTTTTTAAACACTCGGTCTGATCCAAGTATCGGTACATTATATATATGTGACCAGATCACATGTTGAAGTCCTATTTACGCATGTGTCACACAAATCCATCTTCTTGTAGGTGAACTGTTCAAAGAACAAGGCCAACCGCACGAAAGTGAAATTCCAATGCACCACGTGATCTCGTAGCTATATTGCACATCGCGAGGCTCTTGTAATTAGCTGTTGTTTCACTCTTTTCGCTGTACCATATTATCAAATCTATATTGACTTGTTCAAATGCAGAGGAAAGCCCGCAAGGACCAAAAAGTACCGAACCAAATGCTGTGGAAATCTTCAAGGACTGTCACACCAGCAAGAAGAAGGGCATGACTACACCCACCAAAGCCACTGTTGTAAGTCCTTAATCCTCATGCCTTTTAACTACTACTTACTCTGACTTGTGTCTTGAACTGCATGGTTTGCAGCCAATGTCCATTACTCTTTTCAATTTTATCCACAATTGTCTTAGCGTATCATTGCACCTTACAAGGTTTAAAAGAGAGGAGTGATGTTCCTTTGATCTTGACCCGTAATCTAGTTCCGTGCTGGACCTGACCACACAACATTACAATTGCATGTTTGTCTGTTCTCAATTTTTTTGTGATATGAATGATGTCATACTATGCTTACCGTATTAGAAACTTCGTCTCTTTATCCTTAGCCCTCAATACAATGTGAAGAAATAGACAATACATTAGCGATGGTACATGGTCATATGTTTGGAACCTGGTTTTATTATGTACTTTGCAATAAAATACAATTAATATTTTACATGGGTTCACCAGAATAAGTTTTGTATATAGACCAAAGCTATTTTGTTTGGTTTTGCTGCCTCCTTAATATCTTCTCGCTCGTACTACTAATGTAAAACCTCAACTTTTCAGCAAGCTATGGAAAAATGGTGGAACCGCTACCTTTCAAGGTGGCGAGGCAACTATAACCGCAATGTCGCTCTTGCTGCAGTGGGTCAAGACTGTCCACTAACAAAGGCCAAAAGCACGCCTCGCGTAATACCGGGTTGGTTGTTAAGGCAATAACGCCCAAACTGCCTCATGATCAAGATATGCAAGCTCAAAGCAATGTTGTATCTGCGGCCCGACACAAGTCCATTCCCTAACATAGGCCCTTTGTGAAACAAGGAGAAACATTGCTCAATGTCGCCAAGATATATGCATGGTTTTGAAACCGCATATCGACATTTGCTATGTTGTTCAGGAGCCTAGGGGAAATGAAGGCGACGGTTATGGTGCTCCATCGGACAATACATCATGAAAACATAACAGCCAGGTCAAATGAACTGAGCTTCAACTTCGTGGTGCATTTATCGCTAGATCTAAGTTTTATGCCAACCTTCCTTTTGTTATATAGTTGTAATTTGTTTTGGTGCGATACACAATTTATTCTTAACGCAGCCACCGTTGAAGAAAACAACAAGCCATTTTTGTATAGTGTAGGGTGTTCCTATATTTGCACCGGTGGCGATCTTTGATGCCGAGTGGATGTAATCTGTGCAATCGCTTTAATAGCCTAGCGTTAATTTCGCCTTATTTATTTCTAGTCTTATTTTCCTGGTTTGCTAGTGGTCAGAATTACCATGGGTTATATACGGCCCGGGATCCATGGGTCTCCTACGGCCGTCGATAAATGGGCCTATAATTGGTGGGCCTCGGCCGTCGATAAATGGGCCTATAATCGGTGGGCCTTGGGCCGTCGGATAAATGGGTCTACATGGGCCGTAATCGGGCATAATTGGTATCGGCCCAGCACGGTAACGGGCCGTTAACAGGCCATAGGACTGCAAAGGCTTAATTCTGTCATAGGCATAACGGGTCGTTAATGGGCCAGAATATAGGACGGGTTGGAAACGGCGCAACGGGTTAACAATCCAGAAACGGGCCGACTCTTGCCATGGGCTGAATTTGGCCCATTAGGGTATCACGCCAGTAACGGGCCGACTCTTGCCATGGGCCGAATTTGGCCCACTTCGGGAACATGCCAGTAACAGGCCGACTCTTGCCATGGGCCAAATTTGGTCCATTAGGGGAACAGGCTAGTAACGGGCCGGAAGTAATCGAGGGCCGAAAAGGAGCCCAAGAACGTATGGGCCGTCAATAGGCCGAAAGCTAACACGGGCTGGAAATGGCCCATGTAAATCACGGGCCATTAACGGTACAAAGAAAATTACTGTTCATTATGGGCTAGAGTCACCGTGGGCCTGTAAAGGGCCAAAAGATACGAAGGCCTCATATGGGCCGAAAGACGTGTGGGTCATACATGGGCCAAAAGTGAAATGGGCTGGTGTTATATTCGACGTCCCACATGACGTTGTTGGGCCGATTTCCTTTAGGCCTAACATGCCGTGAGTTAACGGGCCGTAAAATGGGCTATTTGCGAAGAGACCATTAACAGGCTTTTACACGTGGAAATTTCCCATTGGTCGGGGCTGTTAACGGGTTATCGGATCCAAAACCCGACCTGATAGCTTAACGGTGTTCCGTTATGGTGGATGCCACGTGTCGGTCACCCTTGACGAAAAGCACTTCGGACGCCGCGATTTATCGTCATGGAAGTGGACACTCGCGATGATAATTTTCGTAATGTCATGGAACACTTCTACGACAAATACGTATGACTATCTTGATTCTCATAAAATCGCCATGGATGTACATGCATGACAAAAAACGCGACCTACTGTGACAAACACGTATCATCACGGAAGTGTATTTTTTGTAGTGACCCACGCACGCACGCAACACTCACACGTACACACGCAGCCACACACGCACGCAACACTCACACGGACGCACGCAACACTCACACGCACACACGCACGCATGCATGCACACACCAGTACACCACACGACCAACACACACTCTCATGCTCAAGTGATCAACCTACTGCATGCGCACACATCAGGCCCCCGATGCATACATACACAACCAGGTGATTCCCGCCACGGGTTGGAGCCTTGTCGCTACCAGCAGAATTTGTGTTTATCCGACCTTTTTCCTATGCGAATCGATGTGGGACCCACAAGGAACATGGTCAATTTAACTAGTCAACATGGCGCCATGCGCACTATTTGGCCGGTCAACAGAGTGCAATCCGATGTTGAACTGTGAGCAAGTGACAGATAATCACCGCAAAACGATATAGTGACCGTAATCAGCTTATTCTCAAGTTCGTGACCAGATACGCTTTTCTCTCAGAGGTCCTCCAAAACTACATCTCTACACGCTCTCGCATGTTACATCTAACAACTATGCAATACAAGACTACTACTACACTCTAACACAATAAATCATATGTGTTTTAGTTTTACTAGATATCATATTGTTACTTATAATTATTCAGTTTGCATACATTAAAATTTCCTTTGAAATGTATGGCCAAGATTATCTGCCGTAAGGGAAAATCCCGCCTTTCCTGCTTAATCGGGTTTGTATCGATGGATCGTGCGAAACAGCAAAACTATAGTACTATACAAAGACAAGTGACAGTTCATCGGGCCATCAGGTCGTGTACTCCTCCGTCGTAAGAGTGGAGCGCTCGCTTTCATAAATCTTCTAGTCCCTTTCGACGACATGTGGGACATCAAGCTACCGGGTCCACGCGCCATACCGGAATACAGTGCAGAGCAGCAGGGGTGAAGCACCCCGGTCATGGCGCCGGCAGTTAAGTTGGAGGGACGAAGCAACCATCGTTTCACTTGTTGCTGAATCCGCTTCTCCCTCATCTTCTTCAACTTGACCACGTGTTGCTTCTGCCGTTGTTCTGCCTCATGTGGGACACGGATCGGCTTGGTAAAGCACTGTCACATGGGACCGCATGTTAGCAAACCGCCAGGACAATGTCCTCCGAAAATAAGAAGCCTAATCCTAGACTTACAAAGGGCTACGTAGCTGCTACGTATACTTTCCATCTAATTCTACGTATACTTTCCATCTAATCTATATATGCCCCCCTGATTTTTAGGTGGGGTGGGCCTAATCCTCTCCTTTAATCCAATCAAATAGTCCCACATCACATCAGTTCATAACTTTACTAAACCTTTACGTGGATGTAGCATCGCTCAAATAAGAAACCTCAACCGCCATCCGCGCGGCAAAATCACCTCCTTTTTACTAATCTTGATTCTATAATTTTTTAGATCAATATAATTGAGATTTGTATAGATAGCACACAGGAGCAAAACCAAGTGGTACGGTTAAGGGCATCCACAATGTTTAGCCAAATGTGAAAATAACTTTTGGCATCGTGGGAACCATTGTGGACGGTGTTGCCAAATCCAAAAATATGGAACCAAAGCTCCCTGATTGATTGATTGAAGGAGTAGGAAAATGTAACGTCTCTCCTCTTTCTCCGATGCTTGGACGCATGTAGTACAGTATAGAGCACAGAGTCTACTCCCCTGTCCCTTCTATCACAAATCACAAAGCAGTGAGGTGTCAAATCACAAAAGCACGGACGAAAAAACCATCATTTCACTCTTCGCTGACTCCGCTTCTCCATCGTCTTCTTCGAGAAACCATCTCACCGCACTAGTACTCCTAGTAGTACTAGTAAAGGACTTCCTGGATGCAAATAAGGCGGTTGTCTCGGCTTGTAGGCGGCACTTGCAAACGACTTACCGTGGTCTCCCTCAATGGTGTTCTCCGTCGAACGACTTCACGAACCACCACAAAAAAAGATATCGCTGACGCCACCGCAATGGGGAAGGAAGTCAAATATAGTTACTACCTCCATTTTTTGTACACAAGGCCAGATATCAAAATTACAATTTGCAAAGGGCCACTAACACTAATCGAGGAAAATTGATGGGGTTAGCAACCAAGGACATTAATATCCCTGCATGCATGCGGAAGTGAGAAGGTTGGTTTGCATGGCGCTGCATTAATCAAGCGATGAGGAGTGAGATGGTTAGCTATTTGGTCTTTGGAGAAAAATACGCATTAATTGACACGTGAAACGAGGATTTGTATCGATTAAATCCCGCCAAGGAAAACCCTCCTTTCTTTTTAACACTAGTACTCCTAGTACGCACGCATTTATCCTGTTTGGGTCTAGGCCTTGCATTGCCAAACTTCGCCACACATTTTGCCAAGCTTGCCTAAAGTTTTCAAAATGAGAAGGAGGTACATTTAAGACGGCTATCGCGGGTCGCACCGCACCTCACACGATCGCTTCCTGCACGCCATGGTCGCACCGCACCTCACACGATCGCTTCCCTGCACGCCGCAAACCCAACCAAGGGAACACACCGATCGACACGCGGTCGTCGCATGTGAACAAACCAAACTCAGCCATCCTATCGCTGACACATAATTTTCGCTCATAGAGTATGTTTATCCAACCGCATGTTGGGGAGTATCCGACGCCCGCAAGCGGTGGTCTGTTGGGGAAGAAGAAGAGGTGAGGAAGAAGGAAGAAGGGTTAGGAAACGAGGATATTCATCCAACCGCCTGAAATGGTAGATCTGACCCAAGTCAAAGCGACTTGCATAACAAATATATGTTTTACACAGCAAAATATCCAAAAACAACAACATAAAGAAAAACTATCATCGTCATGGAAAGAGACGACTCGCCGTTTTGGCTGCCGGCGAACCAGCCGTCGCTGCCAAAGTGTGTCTCCGCACCGTGGTTGTCATCGGCCTCCAGCTACTCGTTCAAGCGAAGCATGCGGGCGCTCTGCATGGACGAGAGCACAACCCGGTTCAAGTCGAGGACGTCCGGTTCCGCCTGCAGGTGGGCCTCAATGCCAGCGGCATCTGCGCGCTCCACGTCGAGTCGAGCCTCCGCCGCCCGGTTCAAGTCTAGGACGCCCGGTTCCGCCGCAGGAGGGCGCTGGCGAGAGAGGCATCCGCGCGCTCTGCGTCGGTCGAGCCTCTCGCCGCCCGGTTCAAGTCTGTGACGCCCGTTCCGCCGCAGGAGGGCCTCGATGGCAGCGGCATCCGCGCGATCCGCCAAGTTGAGCCTCCGCCGCCGGTTCACATCCACGACATCCGTTCCGCTTGCAGGAGAGCCTCGATGGCAGCGGCATGCGCGCGCCCGCGCCGAAGTTGATCCTCTACCTCCCGGTCCTCCTTAGTATCGCCATGTTGAACCGCTGGTCCGCCGCACCATGGGGATTCGGACGCCGCGCACGAAGTCGACGCCCATCGCCTCATACCCATCGGGGCCTTCGCGCCGACCCCGCCATGAACATTGATCGGCTTCCTCCTCCTCATAGCTTAGCTCCAGAGAACTCGGGGATTGGCCCGCCGCAAAGCGAGCTTGGGAACGGAGATCTATGGCGCTGACCGCCGCCGCGATTTCTGCACGGTGCTCCGGCGTCAGCATCTTGTAGGAAGTGATCTTGCGGTGCACCGTGGCTTTCCGGCAAACTAGGGGACACTAGATGCGGGCTAGGGGATCGAAAGGTGGGGGAATGGGATGGAGATTTGGTGTGGTTTTAGGGCAGTGGCTGGCGTAGGCCGAGCAGCGAAGGTTCTTGTGTGAATAGTGGTTCCGGTGACGACCGGTCAATCGGTTTTGACTGTACATCGCTCTTGTCGCTCGTGTTGCAGCCCGCACGCTGGACCCTCCACGCCACTCACCGAATGGAACGTGCTTGCCTTGCATTTTCGCCGCCAGGGACCGCAGCTTGAGAGCAAACCGACGCCCCTCCCCTCCCCCCGCCCATATATTATACCACCACTCCCTCCGTTTTATGTGGAGTAAATAAAAACAGAGGGAGTATCCTACGAATGAGGATCCCCTGACATGGCCAAACCCATTGAGTAACTGACATGCGGGGCCTAGCAAGCATGGGGTCCACCAGTAAGTGACCGAAAGGGAGGGTAAGGTAGGGATACCTACGTCAGAGGATCCACTTCCACTATACTACTTTGACCAAATGTTAGAGTAATAATATATGACATGCAACTTACACAAATGTTAGAGTAATAATATATGACATGCAACTTACACAAAGCATACAGGGTCTAATGCGTTTTTTGAGGCTAACTTTGACCAAATTTTATAGTAATAATATATGACATGCAACTTACACAAAGCATACGGTCAAATTCGTATGTGAAAGGAGTTTCCAATGATATAATTTTCACATTATACATCTCATGTACTATTAATCTTGTCAATAGTCAAATTGGAAACCATCTCGAGTACAAATCTAGGAGTACGTACGAATCTAACAATATTGATTGGGCGTTGTTCAATGTTGATACCTTTATGATCAAAGTAGAGATACTTTGACTACACATAAAACTTATATGTAAACTAGAAAGGATAGGAGGGAGTATATTGTACGCTCAAAAACTAAACTAACATTGAATACCCTTTATATATGATTTGCGATGCTATGATCACTGGTTCAAAATTTGAATCGCTTTAGGTATCACGTGTCTCACTAGTTCCTCTCGATTTCATCTCGGGTCCGAGATCTATTGAAAGAGGACTAGGTGGGTACATGCGAATGATACTCGGCGGAATGTTCAAATGAGGCATGCGGAGGATGGACTCGATCGAGGGCTTACATGATCGATGGAGAAGAGGGTTGAGAGGAATGAGAAATAAGCAAATGCCACATGATTATACTTGAACGGCTCAAATAAACAATAAGTTGTCTCGCTTGGCCTACATAGTGAAAGGCCTAATGCGCAACCCGGAGCAATCGATGCTCGAATATGGCCAGGAAAACAGGGAAACCGACATGTGGGGCACACCCGCCGGGACGACGAGCGCAGACTAGTCCAATGGAGGAGCTGGCCCACGACCTCCTCGCCACCGACAACCATTCATGTGGGTCGTTGGGGCCAACAACGGGCGCAGCTCCAGCACCGCCTCGACACGGCGATCATGTGAGCGACACGCTCATATCGTTGCTAGACACGGTCGGTTTCAGTGTGCCGAGGGTGGCGTTAGTGTTGTGGCACGACCAACGGTATGTTTGGTTTGTGCCCAAGGTTGCCCCATCAAAGCATTGGGTAGCCAAAATTTTGGTTGAGGATGTTGCCCATGATTTGGCCGACATTGGCAAGAAAAATGAACTAGAGTTGGCTAGAGTTCATTGGCATGCCAACAAATGTCAACCATCCAAACAAAGACCAATCTTTGGGTCATGACCAAAATTTTGGTTGAGGTATTGGTTGCCCATGATTTGGCCGACATTGGCAAGAAAAATGAACTAGAGTTGGCTAGAGTTCATTGGCATGCCAAAAATATGGCAACCATCCAAACAAAGACGAATCTTTGGGTCATGACCAAAATTTTGGTAAGGTGCACTTTGGCCACAATCCAAACACACCCCAACACCCGGCTCGTCGAGGATGCATGGGGCTCCGCGACGCGTCCGCGGAGTGGTGTAGCAGGGCCAACTGCATCCTCTGGACCTGAGACCATGCAGGGTCGTCTTGCTTTTTCAATGACATGCGGGGATCGCATGTGAGCAAAGGAATTCCAACGCTGCCACGACCGCAGCTGACTACCCCGGCACACCAAAACCCTCGCCCTCGTGGCCGCGCGCTGCGCGTTCCCAGCCGGCGCCAGCTGCCCGCATTCATGCCGTCCGCTCAGATGTCGTCGTTAAGAGGCTCGTGCCCGAGGAACCAACTCCGGCGACTTAATGACGACTCGGACGCTTGGCCTCACCGGAATGCGGTACTTAAAGTGGCAACGCCCAGCTAACCTCCACACCATAGCGCATCGTCCTCCTACCTGGCACCACATCTGCCACGACCGCAAGTACGAACTCTCTCGCGGAGAGCTTGTCTTCGGGATGAAGCTCGAGGTCGCCGCCTCGCCAAGTCACTTCGCGACGCAATAGCAGCGTAGCGAACGCGACACGATCAAGACAAGCAGTGGCCACGCTGGCGGCCGACGACGGGAGCACCGCCACCACGCTGCTCTACTTGCCGCCGCCCAACGCCCGCACCGCCGAGGTCGGGGACTCCTCCGAGGATGAGTAAGGCATGGGAGGCAGCAGGACATGGTGTGCCAACTGGCCGGTCCGTATCCCGTGTCCTACTCTTCCTCGCCGGAGACTACACCTTCACTTCACGGGTCTTGAACCCCACCCCCGTACATAGAGATCGCAGATGGAGGACGTCTACCACGAGATCAAGGAGGCTAAACCCTAGAAGCTAGCCTATGGTATGATTGTAAGGGTTGTTGTGATTGTTGTCCTACGGACTAAAGCCACCCGGTTTATATAGACACCAGAGGGGGCTAGGGTTACATAGAGTCGGTTACAATGGTAGGAGATCTACATATCCGTATCGCCAAGCTTGCCTTCCACGCCAAGGAAAGTCCCATCCGGACATGGGGTGAAGTCTTCAATCTTCTATCTTCATAGTCTTGGAGTCCGGTCGATGATGATAGTCCGCAAATGATAGTTCGCCGATGACGGTAGTCCGCTATCCGGACACCCCTAATCCGGACTCCTCAAGAGTCCCTTAACCAGGCTTCAATGACGATAAGTCCAGATGCGTAGTCTTCGGCATTGCAAGGCGGGTTCTCCTTTAAATTCCATGTACCGCCGAATAAGTGTCCGCTTCCTCATCAATGTTTGCGCGCCTTGGCTTCCACGCCCAATTATGGTCTTCTTCCACGCCGTCAGGCGAATGTGAAAAGCCGTGGTGTCTTTTATGTTTTACCCCTAGTTGTGCGAATAATCTGCCTATAAGGGAGGCAGGAATCCAGATCCAAATCACCATCTTCCTCTCGCAAATACTCATCGGAGCGCCGACCAAGAATCCATTCCATCATGGACCGCCAACGCTGCTCCTCTTCTCGCCCCAGCCCTTTGCCAGAGATTGGGGAGATGCTCTGCTTCGCACAACGAGCTGGTAAAGCTCCAAATGGGGGATATCTCCTCCGCCTTCATGGTTCCGGTCCGAGCGGGCTCGCCACCTACAAAGGTGGGAAGCAAGCGGAGGTTACCCCTAATCCCAACAAAGGGAGCGGTATGCTTCGGCCCCTATCTCGATAAGGGGCTCGGATTTCTGTACATCCATTCCTCCGCTGGCCTCGGAGTTCTACGGACTCCAGCTCCATCACCTCACGCCCGCCTCAATCCTGCATATTGCGGGTTACGAGCTCTTTGCGAGCTTTTCCGGCATCGAGCCCCATTTCGCTGTGGAAGAGGTTGTTTTGCCTTGTACCCCGCCTCTCGAGGGGTCCATATATCAAGTGGGCGGCGCCAAATATGGCGATTGCCGGACCGGATATCCATCCGCACCCTTTAAGAAGGCGTCCAAGACTGGCCTTCGAATGGTTTTATATAGAAGACGCCCGCTGCCGGACCCTATTCGGATCGGCCTCCGGAGTTCAGCAATGCTCCTTCAAGAAATGCCTCGTTGGCGCCCGCAGAGCCCCGATCGAGGAAGACAAGAGCGTCCATTATTTAATGGGCCGAATAAGGTTATTGGCCCATGCCGGGTTGACCATGATTGGAATCATGGCAACATGCATTACGTGGGGGGTGCAGCCACTACAATACAGGGGCCACCCCATGTGGGATTTCAAGGGGGAGGACGATGCCACCCGTCATGGCCGCAAGGGGCCGGATTCGGCCGAAGACCTGGTGACGATCTTGTCCGGTCTATATAAGGGGGAGAAGGAGGATTTCCTTCGGACGAAACTGTTAAATGGGTTTTCCATGAACAATCCCCGGCCTTGGGTAAGCGAACACTCAGCGTGACCGACCCGTGCCTTTCGAAGCTTAAGTTTCTTACATTGTTTTCTTCTTTCGACGCAGGAACTACGCCGGACTGTCGAGGGAATGCTGAGTCCGGCTCTGCAGCCCGAGGATCTAGAGAGATCCCGGGATCCGGCCTGCGAAGAGGATCCGGACATAAAGGTGGAGCTAATCGACGGGGTGTTCCACCAGCTCAGCATGGACAATGCCTTAGTCGCCATTACGGCCGACTATCCCGGATCATATCCGCTTCCTGTGTGATTGCGGCCAAGCCTCGACACCGCTATTCCCTCCTTGCTTATTTCTCGACCACCGATATGACGGCACTGCAGGAGGTGCCCCTAGGGCGAGAAGTCGAGCCCGTGGTTGCTGACCAACATGGGCCGATTCGACCGGTAGGCGGAAGAGGAGCACGGCGCTGACTGAAACGTCGCCGCAAAGGTATAGCTCACAATTCAGTATTTAGAGCAACGCTCCTAGGAAGCGCTTGAGTGCTCATGACCTTTATAGGGAAAAAAGCGCCCGCCGGATCAGTAGGCGTGAAAGTTGTCCATCCAACTCTACCACCGGGCTCCCGCACCTAGTCGAGGGGGAGGCGAGCGCAAGGCGCGATCCGGACGTTCCTCCGATAGAGGATGCCGACAGACTATCTGCCACCAAGTCTGAGGTGGAGAGTGCCCTGAATCACAGGCGCCGCCGGACAATATTTCGTGACGCGTGCTTCTCCCCCGAGGCGTTGAATGCCTTTAACACGGGGGACGCGCACCTTCGTGCTGCTCAAGATAGTTTCACCAGAGCCACGGAGCAGTATGTAAAAGACATACGGGTAAGAGATTTTAATGGTTGTATATGCCAGTAGCCTCCGAGACTTAAAGTAGTTATATTAACTGATTTAAGGATCATATGAAATGCAGGATCTTACCGAGAAGAATACCCAACTGTCTCAGGAGCTGCAAGAGTGCAAGGCCCAACTTGAGGCCGCATTGTCTGGCGCAGGAGGAAACGCAAGGACCTCTCCTGGTAACGCATTATTTTAGAAGGATAAGTAGCATTTGGCCTTTGCGCAAGTCTAAAAAACAACATTGCAGGTGCTGCCGGACAAGATCCGGACAGGCAAGAACTTCGCGCCAACTAAAGGTCGGCGAGAGGGTGCTGCATAAGGTGCAGCATGAAAGGAACAAGCTCCAGGATGCCCATGCCCAGCTTGGAGAAGAGCTGAAAGCGCTCGGGCCGAGCTGTCGGGCTCCGTCAGAAGGAGAATCAGCGCTTGCCGCGCATATATAGTAGTGCTTGAGCGAACTCCTTTGAAAAGAAGAGTTCGAAGTCGATTTGATGTAATATGTCGTAGGTATGCTCACAGTGTCGCCTGCTGGAGGAGATGCCCGAATAACGGGTGATCAACTTCCGAATTGTTGCGATCGATCGAACGAGTTCGTCCAGGCTATGAGAGGCGCCATCCAGCGTTATGGCCGACCTTCTCCATACCCGAGGGTCTTGGGAGCTTATGGAGAAGCTGCTGTGAGTGCGGCAGCGCTTCCAATTATGGAAGATTTCGCCTGCCGCCAAGGTGCTGTGGAAGCTCGGGCCATGGTAAAGACGCTGTACAAGAAGGCGGATCCCAACCACATGGTCAAGTCGGACTGTGGGGCCCGATGGGAAGGAGATCCCGTGAGTTTAGTATACGCCAAGTGGAGTTGGTCAAAATTTTCCCAACAGACTGTAAATTAGACAACCCGTTAGACGGATTGAGGAAGAATACAATCACCGATTTGACAATGTATTATAAAATGACATACAAAATGTCTTCTAGCCGGATTGTAGATCGCTTGTCTTTGCCGACCTTTTTTCTTCGACCTTGGGACCCTAGAGTCCGAGTGTGTCCGAATACCTCTCGGTTATGAAACAACCAGGGTATGCGTGGAGACCAGCGTAGGGGTCATCAGCTGCTTTATCGCATAAGTGCCCAACTAGTTATGTTATATTACATGGTTAGTAAGAAACATCTTCCAGGAGAATAGTTCCATTAAGGTTTCTTTCATTGGGGTGGTATGCCCTAAAGTGCATGTCCGGCTGTAAAAAAGTAAAACATCCGGGGCAGATAAATAAGTGGATAAAAATCATCTTTTAAGTCACCGACCGAATATTCCCTTAAGAACGCTTAGCTTTCGCTTCACCCAGCCCGAGGTACACATCCGCTGACCCGCAAGAATAATCGAGAGGTGCTCCTTTACCTCCTAGCCGAACAATCGGGAACGAGGGGTAAGCACAGAGCCGCAACCCATCTTGGCCAAAACTTAAGTCATATCGATGCATATAATGGTGAATAAAAGGTACATGTGGAGGCTTGACATGTGCTGGGCATAAAGCCCAGATAATTAAGCTTCGTAAAGAAGCCCTGTGTATAATGAGTGCGGTAGCACATCAATTGTGCGCGAACGTTGCGCGGGTAAAGCCCTTTAAGGATTGGATGAATAGGTTTGAGAAGAAAAAAGATGAACCAAAGGCAGCTGCAATAAATAAAAGAGAAAATAAATTTGGACGGGGGAAGGGGACGAACTCTTAGTCCGGCGCTAGGTATAGAATCGCCGGAGGCGGGCTGCGTTCCATGGGTTTGGCTCGAGTCGGTTATCCGATGCATTTCGTAGACGGTACGCTCTGCCGGTCAAGACTTGATCAATGATGAAGGGGCCTTCCCATTTGGGCTTGAGCTTGTCCTTTTCTTGTCCGGCAGCGAGAACCAGTTCGCCAACGCTGTAAGTCTTGGCCCGCATTTCTCGCTTTGGTATCTTCGAGCCTGCTGTTGATAGAATGCGGAACGAGCCTTGGCGACGCCGCGCTTTTCCTCCAATGTGTCCAAGCTGTCCCGCCGATCCAACTCGGCTTCTCTTTCTTCGCATACATGCGCACTCGAGGTGAGTCATGAATGATGTCGCAGGCAAAACTGCTTCGCGCCAGATACCATAAAAAATGGTGTGAACCGTGGTACGGTTAGGTGTTGTCCGCAGCCCCCGAGTACGGAGTCGAGCTCCTCTACCCAAAGGCGTGTCGATTTCGTAAGGGACCGCACTAGTCCGGGTTTGATGCCGCCATTATGAGACCATTTGCTCGCTCCACTTGACCGCTGGTTTGAGGATGATAGATCGAAGCGTAATCGAGCTTGATGCCCATATTTTTGCACCATGATTTAACCTCGTCGGCGGTGAAGTTCGTGCCGCTATCGGTGATGATGCTGTGGGGACACCATAACGTGTACTACCCCGGATATAAAGTCTATCACTGGTCCGACTCGCCGCTTTAACCGGCTTGGCCTCTATCCATTTGGTGAATTTATCCACCATGACCAATAGGTACCTTTTGCTTGTGGGTTCCCTTTATGGTCCAACCATGTCAAGCCCCTGCACTACGAACGGCCAGGTAATTGGTATAGTTTTGAGGGCGGTGGGTGGCATATGGCTCGATTAGCAAAGAGCGACAACCGACGATCTTTGGACTAAGTCCCGGCATCCGCTCGAGCCGCCGGCCAAGAAAATCCTGTACGGAATGCCTTTCCTACAAGGGCCCGAGCTGCGGCGTGGTGTCCGCCTAGTCCGCATGAATTTCAGCTAGAGGTTTCGCCTTCCTCTTCGGAGATACACCTTTGAAGGACTCCGTTGTGCTTTTCTTATAAAGTTCTCCTCATAGACCTTGTAGGCTTTTGATCACGGATAATGCAGCGGGCCTCATTTTGGTCTTCGAAGCTCCGCCTAAGCAAGTAGGCGAGGAATGGTTCTGTCCACGGGCAATTACTGCCATTATGTCGGGCGGAAGGTGTTATGTCATCGGCTGGATCGCCGGTTGGTGCGGCTTGTTCCGGATTGTTAGTTCCGACTCCTCTTCCCATAGTACGGATGGCTTGAAGAGCCGCTCCTGTGAAGATGTTAGAGGGACAGCGTCGCTTTTGCGCTAATGCGCAAGACGTCGGCCGCTTGGTTATTATCCCGTGACGGATGGAATTCAAGTCCTTCGAACCGGCTGACATTTTGAGGACAGCGCTATGATATGTTACCATTTTCGGATCTTTGGCATCAAAGTCTCCGCTTATTTGGGATATTGCGAGGTTTGAGTCCCCGCGCACCTCTAGGCGCTGAATGCCCATGGAGATTGCCATCCGGAGACCGTGTAAAAGGGCCTCAGATTCGCCGCGTTGTTAGAGTCCGTACATTATCTGAAGTACGATTGGACTGTGTCTCCGGTTGGGGACGCCAATACGACGCCAGCCCCCATCCGCTAACATTTTGGAGCCGTCGAAGTGCATAATCCAATTGAGTATGCGCCGTATTCTTTAGGGAGTTCGCTTCGTCCATTCAGCGAGAAAGTCAGCCAAAACTTGAGACTTGATAGCTCGCCGAGGTTTGCAAGATATATCAAATGGTAAGAGCTCAATGGCCCATTTTGCAATCCTACCCGCTGCGTCGCGTTGTTTATAATGTCGCTAAGTGGTACTTTGAGACCACCGCCATCAAACACTCTTGAAAGTAGTGTCGAGCTTCCGGATGCCATGAACACCGCGACGCTATCTTCTCGATAGTGCGGTAACGGACTTGCAAGGGGTTAACACAAGAGATACGTAGTATACTGGTTTTTGAAGAGGGAATTTATGCCCTTCGCATTTTTTGTTCGACGACGAGTACCGCGCTTACAACTTGATGCGTAGCTGCGATGTATAACAACATTTGTTCGCCAAAGTTGGACGCAGCCAGACCGGATTTGTTGCCAATATGGCCTTTATTTCTTCGAGTCCGGCGGTGGCAGCATCCGCCCACTGGTGTTCGTGCGCCGAGGAGGCGATAGAGTTGTAATGCCTTTTCTCCTAGACGGAGATAAACGGCTTAGAGCCGCCACGCATCCGGTCAATTTTTGTATTTGCTTGAGGTCTTTTGGGATATCTAGCTGTGACAGAGCTCGGATCTTGGCTGGGTTTGCTTCAATTCCTCTACCAGATAATGATGAAGCCCAGCAGCTTTCCACTGGTACGCCAAAACACATTTTTCCGGATTCAGCTTGATGTTATATGCTCGAGGCTGTCGAATGTGAGCCTCAAGTCGCCTACTAGAGTTTCGACGTGTTTGGTTTTGACGACTACGCCGCCCACATATGCCTCTACTGTTTTGCCGATCTGGGTAGCCGACATATGTCTCGAATCATGCGTTGATATGTTGCGCCGGCGTTTTTAAGTCCGAAGGGCATCGTGTTGAAGCAGAATGGTCCATATGGGGTAATGAATGCTGTTGCAGCTTGATCCTCTTCGCCATCTTGATTTGATGATAGCCGAGTATGCGCCCAGAAGCACAATGAATCGTGCCTGCGGTGGCATCGATGATTTGGTCGATGCGGGAGGGGAAGGGATCCTTTGGGCAGGCCTTATTTAGGTCTTTGAAATCGACACATAGGCGCCGGATTTGTCCTTCTTGGTACCATCACCAAGTTTGCTAGCCAATCCGGTGCTTGATGTCTCGATGAATCCGCTTCCAATAGCTTGGCTAGCTCTTCTCCCATTGCCTGTCTTTTGGGTTCGAAAATCGTCAAGAGCCTGTTTGATGGCTTGAATCCTTTTAGGATGTTTAGGCTGTGTTCGCCAATCATGGGATTCCGTGCATATCCGATGGGTGCCGTGCAAAATGTCCCAATTTTCCGGAAGGAATTTCGCAGATCGGCGCCTACATCAGGGTTCAACCAGCCCCGATGGAGGCCGCTTCGTGGGGTCCGCTGGTGGACCTCGAATTTGACTATTTCATCCGCTGGTTTAAAAGAGGTGGACTTGGATCTTTTATCAAGTATCACATCGCCCTTGTTCACCGTGGAGCGATCGCGGTGAGTTCCTCGGCCGCTAGGGCTTTGGATAGTGCCTCGAGGGCTAGTGCGGCTGTCTTGTTTTCGGCGCGGAGTGCTATGTCCGGATCACTAGCGAGAGTGATAATTCCGCTGGCACCGGCATTTTAAGCTTCATGTACCCATAATGGGGTATAGCTTGAAAAATTGTGAATGCCTCTCGCCCTAATAGAGCATGATATCCGCTGCTGAATGGGGCCACTTGAACGTGACCTCCTCGGACCTATAATTGTCCGCGAAATAACACTACGCCCAGCGTGATTTTTCCTGCAGCATGCTTCCTGCTAGGGATTATTCCTCTAAAGGTTGTGCTGCTTCGCCAATGCGGTTCCAGTCTATTTCCATTTTTCGAGGGTTTCTCATAGATGAGGTTCAGTCGCTGCCGCCATCCATGAGTACCTTAGTAAGGCGAAAGCCGCCTACTATTGGGCCGAGGACCAATGCGGTGGTGCCCGGCAGTTCAAATTTAGGTTCGCCTTTGGCGTTGAAGGTAATAGCCGTGTCGCCCATGGATTTATTGTTGCTACTTGGTAGACTTAGGCAAGGTTATGGAGTTGTCGTTTGCATGTTATTGGATGCGAAAGTCTCAAAGACTGCTAACACCGCATCGGTGTTGCTGGGCTAGGATTCTCGAGCTAGAAGCTCCTCGCCACTTTTGGCCACCGTCGTAGTATCCAACATGCTCAAGGCTATGAGTTGGAGTGGCGCCTCGTGCTATGAATTTTGTAGGTCCGCTTAGCCAACCCTCCAAGACGGTTCCGCACTTTAGGGGTTTTGGTTTTTGGTATTCAGCCCAGTGCTTGATAATGATGCACCCTTTGGTTCCGGATTAGGGATGTATACGGACCGGATTATCCCATAATTTACTTTCGGTTTTCCAGTGCTCTCCATCGCAAGATACTTTTGTACGATGGTCTCCAAGTCAGCGAAGCGCGTGATGTCGCGCGACTTATGGCGCTTAGGATTCCTTGTCCGTGCAATTATTGCGTAAGACCGAGATTGCGCTTTCCTCTTGGCAGTCCTTTATCCTGTCCATAACCGGTGGAATCGCCCAAGAGTGATGTACTGTCTCGGCGGGCTCTTGCCGAATTAGAGTTAGATCGCATATGTCTGGGCGGGTGGGTGGAACTAAGTCCGGAACCCTACCCATCTTAGGGCTCGAAGGCCGAGAAGTTTCCAATTTTAGAAGCTTGATTTCGGACGTTGTCCAACGAGTCCGGTCCGATGCCCGACTTTAAGTTCAGCGTTTGATCGAAGCCCGCCCCTCCGCGGGAATCCGCATGAGGGGTTCGGGATCCGGACATGACTAGTTTTCAATACAGAGAAGCATCGCCGCATTGTTCCTCTACCACCGCAACGTGGTGGGTGACCGGGAGAGTTAATTTCTCTCGATCGGGTTTAAGCCCAATCTGATCGTAGTCTGTAGCGACTCCTGTGGCGGCGATGCGATCCAAGAGCTCGTTTACGACGAGAGCTCTATTGATCCAGCCGCCGCGAATTCCGAGCTGATGTGAAGATTGCTTTTGACGACTTGAGAGGTCGTTGTCGAAGCGATGGCGGACATGCGGTCATAAGAAACCACCTAGCCGGATAGTTTGGCCGGCGCCAAGGCTCCTTTGGATAAGATACCGCCCTTGAAGACGGAGGAGGCATCCTTCCTATCGGTGACGGCACGGAGGAACTCTCAATGAAAGCACCAATGTCGGTGTCAAACCGCGGATCTCGGTAGGGGGTCCCGAATCTGCGTGCTAGGCGGATGGTAACAGGAGACAAGGGACACGATGTTTACCTGTGTCGGGCCCTCTTGATGGAGGTAAAACCCTACGCCCCTGCTTGATTGATATTGATATTGTGGATGTTTACAAGAGTGGATCTACCACGAGATCAAGGAGGCTAAACCCTAGAAGCTAGCCTATGGTATGATTGTAAGGGTTGTTGTGATTGTTGTCCCACGGACTAAAGCCACCCGGTTTATATAGACACCGGAGGGGCTAGGGTTACATAGAGTCGGTTACAATGGTAGGAGATCTACATATCCAGATCGCCAAGCTTGCCTTCCACGCCAAGGAAAGTCCCATCCGGACACGGGTGAAGTCTTCAATCTTCTATATTCATAGTCTTGGAGTCCGTCGATGATGATAGTCCGCAAATGATAGTCGGCCGATGACGGTAGGTCGCTATCCGGACAACCCCTAATCCGAGACTCCCTCAGGATCCATGTATGAGAACAAAGTGTGGACTTTGGTTGACTTGCCTGATGATCGGCAATCCATAGAGAATAAATGGATCTTCGAGAAGAAGATTGACGCTGATGGTAATGTTACTGTCTACAAAGCTTGACTTGTTGTGAAAGGTTTTCGACAAGTTCAAGGAGTTGACTACGATGAGACTTTCTCACCCAGAAGCGATGCTTTAGTATATCCGAATTATGTTAGCAATTGCCGATTTTATGATTATGAAATTTGGAAAATGGATGTCAAAACTGCACTCCTTAATGGATTTCTTAAAGAAGAGTTGTATATGATGCAACCGAAGGTTTTGTCGATCCTAAAGGTGCTAAAAAGTGTGCAAGCTCCAATGATCCATTTATGGACCGTGCAAGCCCCTCGAGTTGAATATACGCTTTGATAGTGTGATCAAAGCATATGGTTTTACACAAACTTTTGGAGAAGCCTTTATTTACAAGAAAGTGAGTGGCAGCTCAGTAGCATTTCTAATATTATATGTGGATGACATATTGTTGGTTGGAAATAATACAAAATTTCTAGATAGCATAAAAGGATACTTGAATAAGAATTTTCAATGAAAGACCTCGGTGAAGCTGCTTATATATTGGGCATCAAGATCTATAGAGATAGATCAAGACGCTTAATTGACTTTCACGAAGCACATACCTTGATAAAGTTATGAAGAAGTTCAAAATGGATCAGTCAAAGAAAGGGTTCTTGCCTGTATTACAAGGTGTGAAGTTGAGTCAGACTCAATGCCCGAACACTGCAGAATATAGAGATAAAATGAAAGTCATTCCCTATGCCTCAGCCATAGGTTCTATCATGTATGCAATGCTGTGTACCAAACCTGATGTGTGCCTTGCTATAAGTTTAGCAGGAGGTACCAAAGTAATCCAGAGTGGATCACTAGACAATGGTCATGAACATCCTAAAATACCTAAAAGGACTAAGGATATGTTTTCGCTTATGGAGGTGACAAAGAGCTTGTCATAAATGGTTACGCCGATGCTAGCTTTGACACCGATCCAAATGACTCTAAGTCGCAAACCAGATACATATTTATATTGAATGGTGGAGCTGTAAGTTGGTGCAGTTCCAAGCAAAGCGTCGTGGCGGGATCTACGGTGAAGCGGAGTACATAGCTGCTTGAAGCAGCAAATGAAGGAGTCCGGATGAAGGAGTTCATATCCCATCCAGGTGTAATACCTAGTGCATCGGGTCCAATGAAAATCTTTTGTGACAATACTGGAGCAATTGCCTTGGCGAAGGAATCCAGATTTCACAAGAGAACCAAACACATCAAGAGACGCTTCAAATCCATCCGCGATCAAGTCAAGGAGGGAGACATAGAGATTTGCAAAATACATACGGATCTGAATGTTGCAGAATCATTGACTAAGCCTCTTCCACGAGCAAAACATGATCAGCACCAAGACTCCATGTGTGTTAGAGGCATTACAATGTAATCTAGATTATTGACTCTAGTGCAAGTGGGAGATGGAAGGAAATATTCCCTAGAGGCAATAATAAAGTTGCTATTTATATTTCCTTATAGCATGACAAATGTTTATTATTCATGCTAGAATTGTACTAACCGGAAACTTAGTACATGTGTGAATACAGAGACAAAACAGAGTGTCCCTCGTCTGCCTCTACTTGACTAGCTCGTTAATCACAGATGGTTAAGTTTCCTAACCATGGACATGTGTTGACATTTGATGAACGATATCACATCATTAGAGAATGATGTGACGGACAAGACCCATCCGTTAGCTTAGCGTAATGATTGTTTAGTTTTATTGCTATTGCTTTCTTCATGACTTATACATATTCCTCCGACTATGAGATTATGCAACTCCCGAATACCGGAGGAACACCTTGTGTGCTATCAAACGTCACAACATAACTGGGTGATTATAAAGATGCTCTATAGGTGTCTCGATGGTGTTTGTTGGGTTGGCATAGATCGAGATTAGGATTCGCCACTCGAGTATCAAGAGGTATCTCCGGCCCTCTCGGTAATGCACATCACTATAAGCCTTGCAAGCAATGTGAATAATGAGTTAGTTACGGATGATGCATTACGGAATGAGCAAAGAGACTTGCCAAGAACGAGATTGAACTAGGTATGATGATACCTACGATCGAATCTCGAGCAAGAAACATACCAATGACAAAGGGAATAACGATGTTGTTATTGCGGTTCGACCGATAAAGATCTTCAGAATATGTAGGAACCAATATGAGCATCCTGGTTCCGCTATTGGTTATTGATCGGAGATATGTCTCGGTCATGTCTACATAGTTCTCAAACCCGTAGGGTCCGACGCTTAACGCTCGATGACGATTTGTATTATGAGTTATGTGTTTTTGTGACCGAAGATTGTTCGGAGTCCTGGATGAGATCACATACATGACGAGGAGTCTCGAAATGGTCGAGAGGTAAAGATTGATATATTGGACGATGATATTCAGACACCGGAATGGTTTCGGAATGGTTTCGGTATATTTTGAGTACCGAGGGGTTACCGGAACCCCGGGAAGTATTGGGCCTACATGGGCCTTTATGGAGAGAGAGGAGAGCGGCAGGGGTGGTGGGCGCCTCCAAGGGAGTCTGAATAGGACATGGAGGAGTGGGCGGCCCCTTCCCTCTCCTCTCCCTCTCGTTCCTTTTCCCCCTCCGATGAGAAAGGAAAAGGGGGGGGGGCGAATCCTACTAGGAGTGGAGTCCTAGTAGGACTCCCTCCCATGGCGCGCCCCTCTTGGCCGGCCGCCTCCTCCTCCCCTCCTTCATAAATGTAGGCAGGGGCACCCCAAAGCACAATAGTTGTTCTCTTAGCCGTGTGTGGTGCCCTCCATAGTTTACTCCTCTGGTCATAACATCGTAGTGCTTAGTGAAGCCCCACGCGGATCACATCACCATCACTATCACCACACCGTCATGCCGACGGAACTCTCATTCACCCTCTGTTGGATCAAGAGTTTGAGGGACATCATCGAGCTGAATGTGTGCGGGACTCGGAGGTGCCGTACATTCGGTACTAGGTCGGTTGGATCGCTAAGACATTCGACTACATCAACCGCGTAACATAACTCTTCCACTTTCGGGTCTACGAGGGTACATGGACACACTCTCCCTCTCGCTTCTATGCATCTACTAGATAGATCTTGCGTGATGGTAGGAATTTTTTTGAAATTGCATGCTACTTTCCTCAACACTAGCGGTGCCCCGTCCGTGTCAAAACCGCGGATCTCGGTAGGGGGTCCCGAACTGTGCATCTAAGGTCGATGGTAATCGGAGACGGGGACACAATGTTTACCCAGGTTTGGGCCTCTCTATGGAGGTAATACCCTACTTCCTGCTTGATTGATCTTGATGAATATGAGTATTACAAGAGTTGATCTACCACGAGATCGTAATGACTAAAACCCTAGAAGTCTAGCCTGTATGACTATGATTATGATGATTATTATCTACAGACCTAGCCCTTCGGTTTATATAGACACCGGAGGGATCTAGGGTTACATAAGGTCGGTTACAGAGAAAGGAATCTTCATATTCGATCGCCAAGCTTGCCTTCCACGCCATGGAGAGTCCCATCCGGACACGGGTAGAGTCTTCGGTCTTCATATCTTCACAACCCATCAGTCCGACCGATGGCTAACAGGTCGGACGCCTGAGACCCCTTAGTCCAGACTCCTCAAGAGCTCTCTAACCAGACTTCAATGACGAGGTGTGATGTCTACTATGCAACCTTCTTGTAGACGTTGTTGGGCCTCCAAGTGCAGAGGTTTGTAGGATAGTAGCAAATTTCCTCAAGTGGATGACCTAAGGTTTATCAATCCGTGGGAGGCGAGGATGAAGATGGTCTCTCTCAAGCAACCCGCAACCAAATAGCAAAGAGTCTCTTGTGTCCCCAACACACCCAATACAATGGTAAATTGTATAGGTGCACTAGTTCGTGAAGAGATGGTGATACAAGTGCAATATGGAAGGTAGATATAGGTTTTTGTAATCTGAAAATATAAAACAGCAAGGTAACTAATGATAAAAGTGAGCGTAAACGGTATTGCAATGATTGGAAACAAGGCCTAGGGTTCATACTTTCACTAGTGCAAGTTCTCTCAACAATAATAACATAATTGGATCATATAAATATCCCTCAACGCAACAAAGA
>JAHIAM010002700.1:0-120435 GCA_021605205.1 Aegilops longissima
ATCTCCAAAAGTGGCTAAAAATTTAGTATCACGATCGAAACAATAGTATTTGGCACACCATCAGCGAAAATTTCACGAAAGAACAAATCACAACATTAAGACATCATCCTTTTATGACATGGTATAAAGTGTGCCATTTAGAATCTTCCCGACAACAAATACTATCCTCCCTTCTTTGTTAGGTAAACCTAAAACAAAGTCCATAGATATATCCTCCCAAGGAACACTAAACAACAAAGGCATATATAAACCATGAAATTAGTCGTGACTTAGCTTTTTGACATGTGTGCAGCAAAAACGCTCAACATCCCGTCTCATCTTTGGCCAAAAGAAATGTGAATATATCCTCCGTCTTCTTCACGCCAAAGTGTCCCATTAATCCTCCTCCATGCCTCCCAACAACAAAAGGGAAACGAGCTAGGGGAATGCAAGCTTTGGGTACCCCAAAAAAGCCATCCCGTAAGCATTAAAAACAACAAATGGGCCAAAGTTCTTCCAAAAAGTCAATTTGATGCTCAATCCTCGAATAGGTGGTAATCCGGTGGCACGCCTTGTGGGAAGACGTCGTGAACTCCTGCAAAATGTTAGTGACAGCAGGGGCAAAGAGGAAGGCACGTCCTCGAATGAAAATAATGCCTCTTTGCACACAAAAGCATAGCAAACAGATTTGCTAGAATCTAGCTCATCAATATCAGATTTGGTGGCAAATAAACATGCACTTTTCAGTTTAATTTCAGAAGCAACATTAGATGGTTTATTATTAGGCTTCATTTGTTGCTCAAATTCTTTTGCCACAATCTGATTTTCACTCTTATTTTTCTCCTGTTTTGCTTTATTAGCTCTATTAATATCATCTTTCAAAATGGAATCAGAGTCATAGGAAGCAAAGTAATATTTTTATCCTTGTGAACAAGAGTATACTGATTGTTTCTACCATGGTGTACAGAATTTTATCAAATTGCCATGGTCTACCAAGTAATAAGGAACATGCTTGCATAGGTACCACATCACAATCAACATAATCAGCATATGTAGAGATACTAAAATACACACGAACAAAGACGTGTTACCTTAACCTTGCCGCTGTTGTTGAACCATTGGATGTAGTAAGGATGTGGATGTGGTCTTGTGGTGAGAGAAAGCTTCTCCACCATATCCATGCTAGCCAAGTTGTTGCAGCTCCCTCCATCTATGATGACGCTGAATAGAACGTTCCTTCACAACTCCCTTTGTATGGAACAAGTTATGCCTCTGATTTTGCTCAGCTTGTGTAACCTGCACACTCAAAACACGTTGAGCAACTAAACATTCATACTGTCAAGCATCTTCAAGCAGCCATGTATTGCGTCTCAGATCAGAATCATCTCCACCGTGTTCTTCATGTGTAATAAGAGCCAAAGTCTCTTCATCATAGTCACTAGCAGACTCATACCCACCATCCTCGGTAGCAATCATCACACGCTGAGATTGCATTCTCTCATAAAATGTCCTCTTCCCTTACAACGACGACAAATAATATCACTTGTGTGCCCTGTTGACGCCATGGAAGAAGAAGAGCTCTGTAGGCCCAAGCGGTGTACTCTTGGCGAGATAGTGGTGGTTGTGCTGCTTTCTTGTATCACGGTTGGAGGTGGCAGCCGACGGAGGTGCGGTGTAGTAGAACGTGTGGAAGTAGATGATGCACGTGGTGTCCATGATGAAGGTCGACTGCAGAAAAGTTAGTCGCGCCAAGGCACATCGATCCTGCACTTCACGTTCAGCTTTACAAGCAAGATGGAATAATCGAGTGATATTATTATAATCCTTGTAGTCTAGAATGGTCTGAATCTCTCTATTTAATCCACCCGTAAAACGTGCAAGCATAGCTTCATTCTCCTCAACAATACCACATCTAATCAAGCCAGTTTGTAATTCACGATAATATTCTTCTACCGAATTTTTCCTTGTCTTAAGCGCTGCAATTTTGAAGTAATTCACGTTGATAATATGGTGGAACCCAACGAGTACGCATAGCAGTTTTCAAAGCAGCCCAAGTAGCTGGAACAGGATATAATCTACAATGTTCAGACCACCAAACACATGCAAAGCTAGTGAAAGCACAAACAGCGAGAGAACACGTCTCTCCTCGGGATATTGTAAACATGTAAATCGTTGTTCAGTTTCTAATTCCCAAGTAAGATATATATCAGGAACATATCTACCCTCAAATGGTGGAATATTCAATTTCAGTTTAGGAGATGGTCATGATCTCGTACTGAAGGGAGCCCGAACATTGCCATTATTTGCATGTGGGCGACACTGGTGGTTGTGGTGCTGGTGGTTGCACGTAGTTCGATGTTGATCAACCTCATCCTCGTAAGCTCTCACATAATCATCCTCCCCCCGCAGCAGCAGGAGCCACGAAGTATCAACAGCAGCACCAAAGCAGCTTGGCGGTGAAGAGGGACACGGGAAGCTCGGCGGAGGGCTGTTTCGCGATGTGGAGGTAGTCCGTGTTGTTGTAGTAGAGTGCGTTAGGTGCAGCCGGTGGTGGTGGTGGTAGACCGCGAGCAATTCATTAAACTTGATATCGAGCTTTGTTTCAACGCCTTCTCAATGCCATCTATCTTCTCCATGGCCTCTTCAAATCTATTTAGCACATCGTCCACCTGCCCACTCATCATTTGTTGAAACTTATCATGTAGCGCTTTGTTTGTCATGTTCTCCCGGTCGGTCTCGTCGACTTGTGATCCTGCCATGGTTAGCAGCAATAGAAACACACAAGAATATGATTGATGACTACTAGGAAGTGGTGGTGGTGGTGTGGTGGACGATCACAAATCCGTCAAGCAAATCTCAAATTCTTACCAGTTCTTACCCAAGAAGAAAGCGGTGATCGGCAACCGATGTAGTCAAAACTCTCAAAGCTTGGATAGAGCGATTACGAGGGAGAGTCAAACGCACGATGTAGATGTATGTGGAGCTGGGAAGGCTTATAATATGGTAGCAAAATGGTTAGCAATAATCAATTCAGAGATGCAAAGTTGAATAAGCGCTCAACGAGCAGATCTTGTCTTGGTCCTAGGCTAGACCGTGCTAGAGACGCGAGCCTAGAACACTAACAAAATCACGCGCTGCTGCGGAAACAACGGAAAAGCACACTCTGGAATTTTTTTTCTCGCTTTTTTTTTTTTTTGCTTTTTTTTTTTTTTTCTTTTTTTTTTTTTTTGCGAAAAATCACTATAATGGCGAGTGTCTCAAAACTCTTCCAGGTCAAAGCCCGACGGGATGGGCACGAAATTTTTCGACCAAAAATTTTTTTTTTTTTGCCGGACCCAAAAGCTGAAACGGGTCAAAAAACTTTCTATAACGGCGTGTCTCAATCCACTTAGAAACACCTAAAATAGGATAGCGAAAATTTTTTGACAAGCACGTTTTGGAAAATTTTGGGCCTAAGCGGAGGTGGTTTCAGACTTTTTTTTTCGAAACCTACTCAAGCAAGGAAACACGAATCGGAAACTAGATGGATCTCGAAAACAAACCTAATATGAGAAAACTTCGGATTGGTGGTGGATATATGGTGGTGGTATATGGCGGTGGTGGTGGTATATGGTAGCGGTGGTGGTATATGGATACGGATTGGTGGTGGTAGATGGATACGGATTGAGGCGGTGGCGGAAAAGCAATGGTGGTAGATGGCAAGGCGATGATGATGGTGCGGCGTGGCGTGACAACTTATGACCGAACTCAAACTCTAAAAGACTAGACTCTAAGACCAGCAACTTGACACGGCGATGCAACCGCAAATTCAACAAAGCAAAAACCCTAAAAAGATTATGCAAAGGCTCGATTGGTTTGGATATGATGAACTAACCCTAATTTTTTTGTGGCTTTTTCGTGGACAATAGGTATGAAGAACAGACTCGATCTAAACTACGAAAAACTGGAAAATCTCACCGAGCAACACGGAAATCTGATACCACTTGATAGAGGCCAAGGTGTCCCGATGTTTCGATGAGATGGTGGTTATCGTTTCGTGGGAGTCGACCTTGACGATCCGACTACGATCGTGCGAGACGTCGCGCCTTAGCAATCGCTAAACCAACTTCCGAGGGTTATTGACCACGCCGAGCACGATCAACGACCACGAGGGCCTGTTTCCTGCGAGCAAACGAAGAACAAGCAAGAAACTGAGATTGCAATCTGGATATTGCGAATATAAGATGAAAGCTTTATTGATCAAGGTGGGGTTCGTGGACGCCTTTATGCAGTCGTTGAACACAAACGAAACGCCGAAGTTGCAGCTATGGCGAACTTTTAATCTAAACAAAACCCAAGGTCTAAGCGGTGCCCTAAGGGCTGTATATATGGAGGAAGAGGGGGAATTTCGTGGCCCTTGGTGGAGGGTCGAAATCAACCCTAACTCTTGTTTCCCACACATACGGACTCTAAAACAGACTATACTTAAGTATTTCGAAATTACATGGGCCTGGCCCACTAATAAGGTGACGAGCACCTAGAATAGCCTCGGGGCGACATTTATGAAGTAGCATCTTGTATATTTCGTCCAAGGCTTCATGCACCCATTATGGTGGCTTCAAAGTCCTGAAATCATCACTTGTAACTCCGTTCTTGTTCCCCTGCGCATGGCATTATCTCCATGCTTGTTCTTGCTCAATGTCCATCCTTCTCCAAGCTAGGGCCTTCATTTGTAAGCAAAACAAATGTATCCAATTTAGGCAGCATCATATTCTCATGAACATTAGAATCATTACCAAGAAACGAAAGTACCTGATAATTTAATTGGCGTGCGCGAGCTCTAGTAATTGGTCCAGTATATGTAGCAGTAGGGGCTGTGGGTGTAACAATGGTATTGATGTCCTCATCATCCATGCGCCTCCTGCAACAACAAAAGACGAACAGAGCTAGCAGGAATGCATAGCTTGTTAGCACGGAACACAAAACCATCATTAACAACGAACTTGTTCCATGTTCTTCCTTCTTTACAATTCTGCATTACATCTTTAAAATCAGCATCATGCACATATTGATCTTTGATGGTCTCCAAACCAAATATTTTGAAGTCAAGTTGTGAAAGCATAGTATAGCGACGAGACAAAGCAGCAACAATAACATTTTCTTTACCCTTCTTGTGTTTAATGACATAAGGGAAAGTCTCAAAGAATTCAACCCATTTAGCATGTCTACGATTCAGTTTAGCTTGACTTTTAATATGTTTCAAAGATTCATGATCAGAATGTATAAAAAATTCTTTGGGCCATAAATAATGTTGCCATGTCTCTAAAGTCCGAACAAGAGCATATAATTCTTTATCATAAGTAGAATAGCTCAGACTAGGCCCACTCAAATTTTCAGAAAAGTATGCAACAGGTTTGCCATCTTGTAATAACACACCTCCTAATCCAATTCCACTAGCATCACATTCAAGCTCAAAGTCTTATTAAAATCAGGAAGTTGGAGTAAAGGAGCATGTGTCAACTTATCTTTCAATACCGTGAAGGCTTCTTCCTGTGCGGTACCCCAAACAAAAGGCACATCCTTCTTTGTAAGCTCATTGAGAGGTGCAGCAATGGTGCTAAAATCTCTCACAAAACACCTATAGAAACCAGCGAGTCCAAGAAAACTCCTCACTTGTGTGACCGTTTTGGGCTGCGGCCAACTCTCAATAGCTTCAATCTTGGCTTTATCAACTTCAATTCCTTGTGGAGTAACAACATAGCCAAGAAAAGATACTCGGTCGGTGCAAAAGGTGCACTTCCCAAGGTTACCAAACAAACGTGCATCACGTAGAGCATTAAAAACAGCACGTAAATGTTCCAAATGTTCTTCCAAAGATTTGCTATAAATCTGTATATCATCAAAATAGACTACCACAAATCGTCCAATGAAAGCACGTAAAACTTCGTTCATTAGTCTCATGAAAGTACTAGGTGCATTATTAACCCAAAAGGCATGACTAACCACTCATATAAACCAAACTTAGTTTTAAATGCTATTTTCCATTCATCTCCCAATTTCATACGAATTTGATGGTATCCACTACGCAAGTCAACTTTGGGGAATATTGTAGAGCCACTCAATTCATCAAGCATATCATCTAGCCTAGGAATAGGATGACGATAACGAATAGTAATATTATTAATGCCTCTACAATCAACACACATACGCGACGTACCATCCTTTTTAGGCACTAGTATAATAGGAACATCACAAGGACTAAGAGATTCGCGTATATAACCTTTGTCGAGCAGCTCCTGTACTTGACGCATAATCTCCTTCGTCTTCTCTGGATTGGTACGGTATGGTGCACGGTTGGGTAGCGATGCACCAGGAATTAAGTCAATTTGATGCTCAATCCCTCGAATAGGTGGTAATCCCGGTGGCACGTCTTGTGGGAAGACGTCAGCGAACTCCTGCAAAATGTTAGTGACAACAGGGGGCAAAGAGGAAGGCACGTCCTCAAATGAAAATAATGCCTCTTTGCACACAAAAGCATAGCAAACAGATTTGCTTAAATCTAGGTCATCAATATCAGATTTTGTGGCAAGTAAACATGCACTTTTCAATTTAATTTCAGAAGCAACACTAGATGGTTTATTATTAGGCTTCATTTGTTGCTCAAATTCTTTTGCCACAATCTGATTTTCACTCTTATTTTTCTCCTGTTTTGCTTTATTAGCTCTATTAATATCATCTTTCAAAATGGAATCAGGAGTCATAGGAAGCAAAGTAATATTTTTATCCTTATGAATAAGAGTATACTGATTGTTTCTACCATGGTGTACAGAATTTTTATCAAATTGCCATGGTCTACCAAGTAATAAGGAACATGCTTGCATAGGTACCACATCACAATCAACATAATCAGCATATGTAGAGATACTAAAATGCACACGAACGAGACGTGTTACCTTAACCTTGCCTCTGTTGTTGAACCATTGGATGTAGTAAGGATGTGGATGTGGTCTTGTGGTGAGAGATAGCTTCTCCACCATCTCCATGCTAGCCAAGTTGTTGCAGCTCCCTCCATCTATGATGGCCTTGAATAGAACGTTCCTTCACAACTCCCTTTGTTTGGAACAAATTATGCCTCTGATTTTGCTCGACTTGTGTAACCTGCACACTCAAAACACGTTGAGCAACTAAACATTCATACTGTCGGCATCTTCAAAGCAGCCATGTATAGCGTCTCATGATCAAAATCATCTCCACCGTGTTCTTCATGTGTAATAAGAGCCAAAGTCTCCTCATCATAGTCACTAGCGGACTCATACCCACCATCCTCAGTAACAATCATCACATGCTTAGATGGGCATTCTCTTGCATAATGACCCCCACCCTTGCAACGTCGACAAATAATATCATGTGTTTGCCCTGTTGATGCCATGGATGAAGAAGAGCTCTTTGCAGGCCCAGAAGGTGTGCTCTTGGCAGATAGTGGTGATTGTGCCTTCTTTATTGTATCACGGTTGGAGGTGGCAGCCGATGGAGGTGCCGGTGTAGCAGAACGTGTGGAAGTAGAGGATGCACGTGGTGTCCATGATGAAGATCGACCTGCAGAAAAGTTACTCCGCGCCAATGCCTATCGATCCTGCACTTCACGTTCAGCTTTACAAGCAAGATGGAATAAACGAGTGATATTATTATAATCCTTATAGTCTAGAATGGTCTGAATCTCTCTATTTAATCCACCTAGAAAACGTGCAAGCATAGCTTCATTCTCCTCAACAATACCACATCTAATCAAGCCAGTTTGTAATTCCTGATAATATGCTTCTACAGAATTTTTTCCTTGTCTTAAGCGCTGCAATTTTTGAAGTAATTCACGTTGATAATATGGTGGAACCCAACAAGTATGCATAACAGTTTTCAAAGCAGCCCAAGTAGCTGGAACAGGATATAATCTACAATGTTCAGACCACCAAACACATGCAAAGCTAGTGAAAGCACAAACAATGGCGAGGAACACGTCTCTCCTCGGGATATTGTAAACATGTAAATCGTTGTTCAGTTTCTAACTCCCAAGTAAGATATATATCAGGAACATATCTACCCTCAAATGGTGGAATATTCAATTTCAGTTTAGGGAGATGGTCTTGATCTCGTACCTGAGGGAGAGCCCTAGCGTTGCCATTATTTGCATGTGGGCGACACGGTGGTTGTGGTCTTTGGTGGTTGCACGTAGTTCTAATTTTGATCAACCTCATCCTCGTAATCTCCCACATAATCATCCTCCTCCGTATCAGCAGCAGGAGCCACAGAAGTATCAACAGCAGCACCAAAAGTTTGGCCAAGCGCAAGAGGAACACGGCTCGCTCGGCGGAGGGCTGTTTCGCGACGTGGAGGTAGTCGTCGTCGTTGTTGTTGTTGTTGTTGTTGTTGTTGTTGTTGTTGTTGTAAAGGTGCGTTAGGAGCAGCCGGTGGTGGTGGTGGAAGAGGCGCGAGCAATTCATTAAACTTGTTATCGAGCTTTGTTTCGAACGTCTTCTCCATGCCATCTATCTTCTCCATGGCCTCTTCAAATCTGTTTAGCACATCTTGCACCTGTCCAGTCATCATTTGCTGAAACTTATCATGAAGCTCCTTGTTCGTCAAGTTCTCCCAGTCAGTCTCGTCGGCTTGTGATCCTGGCATGGTTAGCAGCAATAGAAACACAATATGATCCTACAGACTACTAACAAGTGGTGGTGGTGGCGGGTGTCACAAATCCGTGAAGCAAATCTCAAATTCTTACCAGTTCTTACCAAAGAAGCGGTGATCGGCAACCATTGTAGTCAAAACTCTCAAAAGCTTGGATAGAGCGATTGCGGGGAGAGTCAAGCATACGACGTAGATGTATGTGGAGCTGGGAAGGCTTATTGTATGGTAGCAAAAGGTCAGCAATAATCAATTCAGAGATGCAAAGTTGAATAAGCGCTCAACGAGGTAGTCTTGTGCTGGTCCTAGGCTAGACCGTGCTAGAGACGCAAGCCTAGAACACTAACAAAATCACGGCGCTGCACGGAAACAAGGGAAAAGCACACTCTGGAAGAAAAAAATCGCTCTGTTTTTTTTTGCGCTCCTCTTTTTTTTGCGAAAAATCACTATAATGGCGAGTGTCTCAAAACTCTTCCCAGGTCAAACTGACAGGATGGGTACGAAATTTTTTTTGACAATTTTTTTTCGGAAATCAGGGCAGCGACGACGAAAAAGGGCGACCAAAAATCACTATGATGGCGAGTGTCTCAAAATACTCAGAACATCCTAAAAATAGGATAGGGAAAAAAATATTTTCGGTCGCCGAATTTGTTTTTCCGAGACCTACGCAGGCAAGGAAACACGAATCAGAATTTAGATGGATCTCGAAAACAAACCTAATATGAGAAGAACTCGGATTGGTGGTGGATATATGGTGGTGGTATATGGCACCGGTGGTGGTATATGGTAGCGGTGGTGGTATATGGATACGGATTAGTGGTGGTATATGGATACGGATTCAGAGCGGTGGCGGATAAGCAATGGTGGTAGATGGCAAGGCGGTGATGATGGTGCGGCGGTGGCGTGATAACTTATGACCAGAACTCGAAACTCTAAAAGACTAGACTCTAAGACCAGCAACTTGACACGACAATGCAACCGCAAATTCAACAGAGCAAAAACCCTAAAAAGATTATGCAAAGGCTCAGATTGGTTCGGATATGATGAACTAACCCTAATTTTTTTTGTGTATTTTTCGTGGACTGTAGGTATGAAGAACAGGCTCGATCTAATCTACGAAAAACTGTAAAATCTCACCGAGCAACCTGGAAATCTGATACCACTTGATAGAGGCAAAGGTGTCCCGTCTTTCGATGAGATGGTGGCTATTGTTTAGGATGAAGTCGACTTTGACGATCCGACTACGAACGTGCGAGGAGGTCGCGCCTTAGCAATCGCTAAACCAACTCCGAGAGGTTATTGATCATGCCGAGCACGATCAACGACCACGAAGGTCTACATTTCCTGCAGCAAGCGAAGAACAAGCAAGAAACTAAGATTGCAATCTGGATATTGCGAATATAAGAGGAAAGCTTTATTGATCAAGGTGGGGTTACGTGGCGCCTTTGTGCAGTCGTTGAACACAAGCGAAACGCGAAGTTGCAGCTATGGTGAACTTTTAATCTAAACAAAACCCTAAAGTCTAAACGATGCCCTAAGGGCTGTATATATGGAGGAAGAGGAGGGAATTTCGTGGCCCTTGAGGGTGGGGTCCGAAACCAACCCTAACTCTTGTTTCCCCACACATACGGACTCTAAAAATAGCCTATACTTAAGTATTTCGAAATTACATGGGCCTGGCCCAATAATAAGGTGACGCAGCACCTAGAATAGCCTATGGACGAATATTATGAAGTGGCATCTTGTATATTTCGTCCAAGGCTTCATGCACTCCTTATAGTGGCTTCAAAGTCCTGAAATCATCACTTGTAACTCCGTCCTTGAGCCCTTGCGCATGCCATCAACTCCATGCGTGTTCTTGCTCCAATGTTCATCCTTCTCCAAGCTCGGCCCTTCATTTGTAAGCAAAACAAATGTATCCAATTTAGGCAGTATCATATTCTCATGAACATTAGAATCATTACCAAGAAATGAAAGTACCTGGTAATTCAATTGGCGTGCGCGAGCTCTAGTAATTGGTCCAGTATATGTAACAGTAGGGGATGTGGGTGTAACAATGGTATTGGTGTCCTCATCAGCACGTGTGAGTTAGCACAAGATAAGCATCGCTCAAAGAAATTTGATGCATGGTATAAGAACATGTCATCCATCATGAAAGAATAGTTATTGTGTATGACACGATGGGGACACAAATTGAGAATGCAAGTATATGGCACATCAATAGCATGTTTGTTCATGGGGAGCATATGGTGCACACAAGTATTTGGATCATGCAATGAATGGGATGGATCAAATTCTCCTAACATGTATGAGGAAACTATGGGGGTCTCCTCATGAGCAATATCGAAAACATCATATGGAGAAAATGGACAACATCCAAAACAATGCATATCCGAAGCTAGGTGGGCATGGCATGGCATATGAGATAAATGATGCAAAGGGAGCATATCAATATCATCACAAGAAAAACAAGTGCCAATAACCATGGGCTTGTCATCTATGCCATATGTGCAAATTGGGTTTATTTTAATGGCATATGCATAGTCACTATGAAGAGATTGCAAATAAGACATATGGTTGATCTCATGCATAGCATATAACAAGTCAAGCGGATTAGCAAACATGATGTGACCTAAAGAATTGTCACAAGAAATCCTATGTAACATGGCGTCACAACTAATAGACTCCACATGAGAATCATCATATTCATCATAAATGGGCAAATCATCACATGGGGAAATCATACTAGCATGAATCATGGTACAAGGTGGATCAACATCATGCAAGCAATCAATCTCAAGAATGTCCACTAGTGGGACTAGAGCATCACCGTCACCTTTGTTACCTTTGAAATTCCACTCAAGTGGTATAGGTGAGGTGTGAAAGACCAAATGGTGGTCATCTTCATCTTGATGGAACCATGTGGGGGGTGCATCATATTCCACCATGGCCATCGTCTTGTCCAAAGGGAGGACGAAGTTGTCGAGGATCGGCACGTCATCATATATGGGACCTAGCACCAAATGAGAAGACACAATAGAGGTAGAGTGATGCGGAGCATCCCTCACTCATCCCCACGGACGTGCCTACATCTCCCTCAACACCACCGGGACCCATGACAAGAGCCCGAGCCAAGGCTATTGAAGATAAGGTGAACTCGCTCCTCTCCGAACTTCTTATTTCTACCCATGAGACATGGCTACTACCTCATTCCGAAACTCTATGTGTAATCAGGTACATGGAGGCGAACCAAGGATCTACTACTTGCAAGAGCCAAGACAGCGAGGACCCCAAGTATGTCGAAGAGGAAGAAGGATGCAGCTGAAGCTACGGAGACACAGACGTCCGACCGCTTCCGGACGTCCGGCGTTTCCCAGACACGGACGTCGAGCGTCCTCCGGACGTCCGAACTTCGTCACCGAATCAAACCTCACGGACGGCCGGAGCTGACCAGACGTCCGGACTACAATCACCGAGCGGAACTACGGACGACCAGCAGCCTCCGGACGTCCGGACCCTCTGAAGCCCGGACGACCAGCGCACCTCTGACGACGAGAGAAGAATCTACGGACGTCCGAAGCGTGTCCGGACGGCCGGACCTTCCCGAGCCTCCGGACGTCCAAGCGCCTTCCGGACGTCCGATGCTCGATCGGGCTGAAGCCCATGTACCCCTTCGTTTTGACTTCCATTTGCACTAAGACTATAAATAGGACCCTCCAGGGTTAGCAAAGGATTAGCTCATATTTGTGTGAGAGCTTTGCTCATCCACTTGGCTACTTCTCCTCGGAGATCAGGACCTCTACGGAGAAGATTCTCAAGCGGATTCAAGACCCCCATCTAGGGTGGACCCATCAAGACCTCCTCTTGGAGAAGAACGGCTACTCGTGTATCTTTACCTTTATTGTTCTTGAATCTTTTGCCACTCTATGTGTTCATCGATCTAGCGCTTGTGTGATTGGTTTCTTGTCGGTTGAGTGAACTCTCTCTCTCGTTTTCCCCGTGTTTCCCTCTTGTTCTTCCGCGTGTTCGTCGTGATTCACCGTAGGATCCGCTCCAACGTGAAAGATCGTCCACCTAGGGTTCCGCCCTACATCATAGAGGTTAAGTCGTTAGAAATCGAAGTGGCCTCACATGCCCTATCAACTATCACACTCTCTCTATGTGGTGGTTCACTCACTTCCTCAAAATAGGTGCACTCAATCTCACGTATGGTGGAGTCACTCATCTCACTCAAGTGGTGGGGGTTGTGGCTCTCCTCACATGGGAATTGTGGCAGCACATCATATATGTGGCTAGTGGTGAAGTCACTCTCACTCTCAATATGGTGGGAAAAGTCACTCAAGTCATCATACGTCGCCGTGGTCAAAGGGAAAATCCCATACTCAACTGTCTCGTCGTCGTCGCCTTGGATGAAGGCCGAAGATGGCACATCATCACTCTCCTCCATGACCGAAGGGAAAATCCCATGCTCGATCATCTCGTCACCGTCGCCGTTGATGAAGGCCGAAGATGGCACATCATCACTCTTGCCTCCTAAGATGGAAGCATCATCCTTGCTCGCCACCTTGTCGCTCGCCTCCAAAGCTTGGTCCTTGAGGGTCTCCGTAGTCGAACTCGTTGCCGCACCGACTTGAAAAAGAGTCAAGGTAGACTCGGCTTCATCAATGCCACAAAGAGGGATGGCGGTGAAGTCGCACTTGGGAGCATCGTCTTGGAGCTCATCGGGCTTGGACATCTTGGTGGTACTAGCCTCATGCTCGTTGTGTTGGAGCTTGGTCTTCGAGAAGTGTGCTTGGGGTGGAGAATCCTTGGCCTTCATGAGTTCTTGTTCCGCCTTGAGAGCACCAATGTAGTAGTCGTCGAGGGACTTGTAGTTCTCGAGGAGGGTTGTCTTGGAGATGTCGTCGTTCAAACCCATCATGAAGTGGAACTTCATCGAAATGGGGTCGTCCACGCTGGCCCGTCGCAAGGCAATCTTCATGATGCGGAGCATTCCTCACTCATCCCCATGGACGTACCTACATCTTCCTCAACACCACGTGGACCCATGACTCGAGCTCGAGCTAAGGCTATTGAAGATAAGGTGAACTCGCTCCTCTCCGAACTCCCTCTTCCTACTCACGAGACATGGCTACTACCTCATTCGGAAACTCTGTGTGTGATCAGGTGCATGGAGGAGAGCCACGGTACAACTACATACAAGAGCCAAGACGGCGAGGATCCCAGGCGTGATGGAGAAGAAGAAGAGCTGCTTTGGAAGATACAAGCGTCGGACGACCGACCCCGTCCGGACGTCCGACGAGTCCCAGGACACGGACGACCGAGCTCTCCGGACGTCCGGTACCTGTCCACCCGATCCAAATCTACGGACGTCCGAGGCGGACCGGACAACCGGGCGACAAGCATCCGCGCCGAATCGATGGACGACCGGCCCTCTCCGGACGTCCGACACGTCCATGACCGAGCCAAATCTTCGGACGTCCGAGCCCGGCCGGATGTCCGGGCAGTCCCGAGCCTCCGGACGTCCGACGTCTTCGGACGTCCGGCACCTGAGTGTCTGCGCCCGTGGGCTGGAGCCCTTGTACCTCTTCACTTTGCCCCCATTTGCACTAAGACTATAAATAGACCTCCTCCTCCTCCTAGTTAGGGTTAGCATAGGTTTAGCTCATATTTTGTGTGAGAGCCTAGCTCATCCACTTGGTTACTTCTCCTCGGAGCTCAGGACCTCTTCGGAGAAGATCCCCCAAGCGGATTCAAGACCCCCTCTTGGGTGGCCCCCATCAAGACCTCCCCACGGAGAAGAACGGCTACTCGTGTATCTTTACTTTGTTGATTTTGAATCTTGTGCTACCTTATGTGTTCGGTGATCTAGCCCTTGTGTGATCGATACTTGTCGGTTTAGTGTTTCTCTCGTGTGTTTTTCCCTTGTGTTCTTGTGCCCGTTCGTCGTGTTTCCCCGTAGGATCCCCTCCAAACGTGAAAGATCTCCGATTAGGGTTCCGCCCTACATCATCTTGGTATCATGAGCCACGTTGATCACGTTTTTGGAGCCCCTACCCCGTGTTTTCTAGCTTGATTTGGTTGTTTTTGTCCTAAATTCGAAAATTCCCCACCAAAAATAGCCCCAATTTTTTTTGTGATTTGTTGGTGAGTTGAGATTTTGTTGGATTTGGTCCATGGATTTGAGTTGCTACGTGTGGATCTAGCCTTCCCCACCCTCCCCACCTTTTCCATCCACCAATCCGCTCGATTTCGACCTCACCATCTTCATCCACCCGAAATCGCCTGTTCATCCTGCGTTGACCCCGACCACTGGACGTCCGGCCTTTCCCGGACGACCGGAACCCCTGACCCGATACGAAATTATGGACGACCGGACCCTTCCGGACGTCCGACGACCGGACGACCGAAAAAACCAGGAGTCCGTGTAACTCTGACGAAACTGAATCTTGTTCAGTTCAACCACCACCACAACCCCACCTTCCACCACATCTTCCAAACTCACATACTCCACCATCTTCCACGATACCTCCTATGGCGATTTCGACACGTTTTGGTCCTTGAGATTTTGAGTTGTGGTTCCCATGTCCTATTGTGTTTCGGCTATCTAGGTACGGTTCGACATCATCATCACCGCGCTCATCTTCGCAAGGGTCTCATCATCGCCAAGGACGGTAACTTCGACGACATCTTTGTCATTCCTTGCAATTGCATTGATAACCACATGGCCTTACTTTTGCGTAGCTTACCCATGGAGACTAGCCATTGAGTATTAAACAGCGTGACTTGTGCACATTAGTGATCATACTCCATAGCATACATACCATACCACCGTGGTGCATATCTTGAGATCCACTTGTGTGTCACAAAGTTGTCATAGCATACACAATTGCTATCTTGGTTCGTGAAGTTTTGCATGAGAAAAGAGCTCAAAAGTGAAAGAGCCACACAAGCTTTTAAGCAAAGAGGAAAGATAAGCAAAGAGCTTATGAGCAAGAACCATAGCATCATACCACATTAAGATTGTCATATTGGATAATCTTGGATCATAGCACCGAAATACCATACATATAGCATACATGGGATAGAGATAGTTGCATTTTTGCCTAGTAGGTTGTGCACAAGTTCCGTATCCGCCTATTGTGCAATCGTGCTAGCGTCTCTCTAGTATTGTGCAACAAGAGCATTTTCGTGGATTCCACATTTTGGCTCACTTTTGGATTGCACAATCCCACTTATCTATTTGCGTGTGTGTTTCCGTGTACCATTATTTGCTTGGTCTACTTGTTGCATATGCAAATTTGTGAACCTTTTCCAACATTATTAAAGCTCACTTACAATTGCATCAAATTTTGTGCCACCATCCTCACCAAGCTCCACCATAAGCTTTTATGTAGGTGTGAGAACCGACAAGGATTGGTACCAGTAGTGCTATTTCATTGTCCGCATTTGAGTGAACTTGATTCATCATCAACATCGGTCAAGGTACATTGGTATAAGTTCTTCTCCTTCTACCACTCACATTTTGCTTGGAATGATGGATAGGCCGAGTACTTCTACCAACCCACTCTTCCTCAAGCAAGACGACGACATGTCATCATATGCCACAAAGAGCCACCTCTTTGGTGCTCAAAGGGCGTTGCACCAAGAGCAACAAGCAATGAGCGACCGCATCGACAACCTCGCCACCGACTTGCGACTCTCCGAGCAACGTACAAGAGTGATGTAGGGAGAAACCCTACGTGGGCGATCTTTCACGTTGGAGCGGATCCTACAGGGAAATCACGAAGAACGAGTGGAAGAACACGAGGAAATCACGGGGAGGAACAAGGGACAACACTCAACCGACAAGAAAACAATCACACAAGTGCTAGATTATCAAACACATAGAGTGGCACAAGGTTCAAGATCAACAAAGGTAAGGATACACGAGTAGCCGTTCTTCTCCGCGAGGAGGTCTTGATGGGGTCCGCCCTAGAAGGGGGTCTTGGATCCGCGTGGGGATCTTCTCCGTAGAGGTCCTGATCTCCGAGGAGAAGTAGCCACGGGGATGAGCAAAGGCTCTCACACCGAAATATGAGCAAATCCAAAGCTAACCCTAGAAAGGATGAGGGGAGGGTCTATTTATAGTCTAGGTTCCCGAAGGGGTAAGTTGGGGGCGAAAAGAGTCCGGAAACCACCCTCCGTTTAGGCCCAAAATTTTCCGAAAACGCACTTGTCGAAAAATTTTCTGGCTATCCTATTTTAGGTGTTTCTAAGCGTATTGAGGCGATCGCCATTATAGAAAGTTTTTTGACCCGTTTCAGGTTTTGGGTCGGCGATCGAAAAAAAAATTTTGGTCGAAAAATTTCGTGCCCATCCTGTCGGTTTGACACAGGAAGAGTTTTGAGACACTCGCCATTATAGTGATTTTCGCAAAAAAAAAAAGCAGCGCAAAAAAAAAAAGCGCAAAAAAAAGCGAAAAAAAGTATTCAGTGTGCTTTTCCGTTGTTTCCGTGCAGCGCCGTGATTTTGTTAGTGTTCTAGGCTCGCGTCTCTAGCACGGTCTAGCCTAGGACCAGACCTGATCCGTCGTTGGCGTTTATTCAACTTTGCATCTCTGAATTGATTATTGCTGACCCTTTTGCTACCATATTATAAGCCTTCCCAGCTCCACATACATCTACATCGTCGTTTGACTCCCCAGTAATCGCTCTATCCAAGCTTTGAGAGTTTTGACTACATCGGTTGCCGATCACCGCTTTCTTCTTTGGGTAAGAACTGGTAAGAATTTGAGATTTGCTTGACGGTTGTGGTGTCCACCACACCACCACCACCACTTCCTAGTAGTCTGTCGAATCATATTCTTGTGTGTTTCTATTGCTGCTAACCATGGCAGGATCACAAGCCATTTAGACTGATTGGGAGAACATGACAAACAAAGCGCTACATGATAAGTTTCAACAAATGATGAGTGGGCAGGTGGACGATGTGCTAAATAGATTTGAAGAGGCCATGGAGAAGATAGATGGCATTGAGAAGGCGTTCGAAACAAATCTCGATAACAAGTTTAATGAATTGCTCGCGCGTCTACCACCACCACCACCGGCTGCACCTAACGCACCTCTACTACAACAACATGGACTACCTCCACATCGCGAAACAGCCCTCCGCCGAGCTTCCCGTGTCCCTCTTCAGCCTGGCCAAGCTGCGGGTGCTGCTGTTGATATACGTGGCTCCTGCTGCTGCGGTGGGGAGGATGATTATGTGAGAGATTACGAGGATGAGGTTGATCAACATCGAACTACGTGCAACCACCAGCACCACAACCACCGGTCGTCCACATGCAAATAATGGCAATGTTGGGCTCCCCTTCAGTGCGAGATCATGACCATCTCCCTAAACTGAAATTGAATATTCCACCATTTGAGGGTAGATATGTTCTGATATATATCTTACTTGGGAGTTAGAAACTGAACAACGATTTACATGTTTACAATATCCCGAGGAGAGGCGTGTTCCTGCTGCCGTTTGTGCTTTCACTAGCTTTGCATGTGTTTGGTGGTGCGAACATTGTAGATTATATCCTGTTCCAGCTACTTGGGCTGCTTTGAAAACTGCTATGCGTACTCGTTGGGTTCCACCATATTATCAACGTGAATTACTTCAAAAATTGCAGCGCTTAAGACAAGGAAAAAATTCGGTGAAGAATATTATCGGAATTACAAACTGGCTTGATTAGATGTGGTATTGTTGAGGAGAATGAAGCTATGCTTGCACGTTTTCGGGTGGATTAAATAGAGATTCAGACCATTCTAGACTACAAGGATTATAATAATATCACTCGATTATTCCATCTTGCTTGTAAAGCTGAGCGTGAAGTCAGGATCGGCAGGCCTTGGCGCGGACTAATTTTTCTGCAGGTCGACCTTCATCATGGACACCACGTGCATCATCTACTTCCACGTTCTACTACACCGACACCTCCGTGGCTACCACCTCAACCGTGATACAAGAAAGCGAGCACAACCACCACTATCGCCAAGAGTACACTCTTTGGGCCTACAGAGCTCTTCTTCTTCCATGGCGTCAACAGGGCACACAAGTGTATTATTTGTCGTCGTTGTAAGGAAGAGGACATTTTGCGAGAGAATGCACATCTCAGCGTGTGATGATTGCTATTGAGGATGGTGGGTATGAGTGCGCTAGTGACTATGATGAAGAGACTTTGGCTCTTATTACACATGAAGAACACGGTGGAGATGATTACGATCACGAGGCGCAATACATGGCTCTTGAAGATCTTGACAGGTATGAATGTTTAGTTGCTCAACGTGTTTTGAGTGTGCAGGTTTCACAAGCTGAGCAAAATCAGAGGCATAACTTGTTCCATACAAAGGGAGTTGTGAAGGAGCGTTCTATTAGCGTCATCATAGATGGAGGGAGCTGCAACAACTTGGCTAGCATGGATATGGTGGAGAAGCTTTCTCTCACCACAAGACCACATCCACATCCTTACTACATCCAATGGTTCAACAACAGCGGCAAGGTTAAGGTAACACGTCTTGTTCGTGTGTATTTTAGTATCTCTACATATGCTGATTATGTTGATTGTGATGTGGTACCTATGCAAGCATGTTCCTTATTACTTGGTAGACCATGGCAATTTGATAAAAATTCTGTACACCATGGTAGAAACAATCAGTATACTCTTGTTCACAAGGATAAAAATATTACTTTGCTTCCTATGACTCCTGATTACATTTTGAAAGATGATATTAATAGAGCTAATAAAGCAAAACAGGAGAAAAATAAGAGTGAAAATCAGATTGTGGCAAAAGAATTTGAGCAACAAATGAAGCCTAATAATAAACCATCTAATGTTGCTTCTGAAATTAAACTGAAAAGTGCATGTTTATTTGCCACCAAATCTGATATTGATGAGCTAGATTCTAGTAAATCTGTTTGCTATGCTTTTGTGTGCAAAGAGGCATTATTTTCATTCGAGGGCGTGCCTTCCTCTTTGCCCCTGCTGTCACTAACATTTTGCAGGGAGTTCACGGCGTCTTCCCACAAGGCGTGCCACGGGATTACCACCTATTCGAGGATTGAGCATCAAATTGACTTAATTCCGGTGCATCGCTACCAACCGCGCACCATACCGTACCAATCCGGAGGAGGCGAAGGAGATTATCGTCAAATACAGGAGCTGCTCGAGAAAGGTTATATCGCGAATCTCTTAGTCCTTGTGCTGTTCCTATTATACTAGTGCCTAAAAAGGATGGTGCGTCGGCGTATGTGTGTTGATTGTAGAGGCATTAATAATATTACTATTCGTTATCGTCATCCTATTCCTAGGCTAGATGATATGCTTGATGAATTGAGTGGCTCTACAATATTCTCCAAAGTTGATTTGCGTAGTGGATACCATCAAATTCGTATGAAATTGGGAGATGAATGGAAAACAGCATTTAAAACTAAGTTTGGATTATATGAGTGGTTAGTCATGCCTTTTGGGTTAACTAATGCACCTAGTACTTTCATGAGATTAATGAGCGAAGTTTTACGTGCTTTCATTGGACGATTTGTGGTAGTTTACTTTGATGATATACTGATTTATAGCAAATCTTTGGAAGAACATTTGGAACATTCGTGCTGTTTTTAATGCTCTCGTGATGCACGTTTGTTTGGTAACCTTGGGAAGTGCTCCTTTTGCACCGACCGAGTATCTTTTCTTGGCTATGTTGTTACTCCACAGGAATTGAAGTTGATAAAGCCAAGATTGAAGCTATTGAGAGTTGGCGCAGCCCAAAATGGTCACACAAGTGAGGAGTTTTCTTGGACTCGCTGGTTTCTATAGGCGTTTTGTGAGAGACTTTAGCACCATTGCTGCACCTCTCAATGAGCTTACAAAGAAGGATGTGCCTTTTGTTTGGGGTACCGCATACGGAAGAAGCCTTCACGGTATTGAAAGATAAGTTGACACATGCTCCTTTACTCCAACTTCCTGATTTTAATAAGACTTTTGAGCTTGAATGTGATCCTAGTGGAATTGGATTAGGAGGTGTGTTATTACAAGATGGCAAACCTGTTGCATACTTTTACGAAAAATTGAGTGGGCCTAGTCTGAACTATTCTACTTATGACAAAGAATTATATGCTCTTGTTAGGACTTTAGAGACATGGCAACATTATTTATGGCCCAAAGAATTTGTTATACATTCGATCATGAATCTTTGAAACATATTAAAAGTCAAGCTAAACTGAATCGTAGACATGCTAAATGGGTTGAATTCATTGAGACTTTCCTTATGTCATTAAACACAAGAAGGGTAAAGAAAATGTTATTCTTGATGCTTTGTCTAAATCGCTATACTATGCTTTCACAACTTGACTTCAAAATATTTGGTTTGGAGACCATCAAAGATCAATATGTGCATGATGCTGATTTTAAAGATGTAATGCAGAATTGTAAAGAAGGAAGAACATGGAACAAGTTCGTTATTAATGATGGTTTTGTGTTCGTGCTAACAAGCTATGCATTCCTGCTAGCTCTGTTAGTCTTTTGTTGTTGCAGGAGGCGCATGGAGGAGGATTAATGGGACACTTTGGCGTCAAGAAGGCGGAGGATATACTTGCTACACATTTCTTTTGGCCAAAGATGAGGCGGGATGTTGAGCGTTTTGTTGCTCGCTGCACTACATGTCAAAAAGCTAAGTCACGACTCAATCCTCATGGTTTATATATGCCTTTGCACTGTGCCTAGTGTTCCTTGGGAGGATATATCTATGGACTTTGTTTTAGGTTTACCTCGAACAAAGAAGGGAGAGATAGCATATTTGTTGTCGTGGATAGATTCTCGAAAATGGCACACTTTATACCATGTCATAAAAGCGATGATCTTTGTTAATGTTGCTGATTTGTTCTTTCGTGAAATTATTAAGCTTTGCATGGTGTGCCAAATACTATTGTTTCAGATCGTGATACTAAATTTCTTAGCCACTTTTGGAGATGTTTATGGGCTAAGTTGGGGACTAAACTGCTTTTTAGTACTACTTGTCACCCCAAAGCGATGGACAAACTGAAGTAGTCAATAGAACATTGTCTACTATGCTTAGGGCTGTTTTGAAGAATAATAAGAAAATGTGGGAAGAATGCTTGCCTCATATTGAATTTGCTTATAATCGTTCATTGCATTCTACTACTAAGATGTGCCCTTTTGAAATTGTGTATGGCTTCCTACCTCGTGCACCTATTGATTTGTTGCCTCTTCCATCTTGGAGAAGGTTAATTTTGATGCTAAAGAACGTGCTGAATTGATTTTAAAATGCATGAGTTAACTAAGGAAAACATTGAGCGTATGAATGCTAAATATAAACTTCTGGAGATAAGGGTAGAAAACATGTTGTCTTTGCACCGGAGATCTTGTTTGGTTACATTTGCGTGAGATAGGTTTCCTAATTTGCATAAATCAAAGCTAATGCCACGTCTTGATGGTCCATTTAAGGTGTTAGAGAAAATAAATGATAATGCATATAAACTTGAGTTGCTGCAGATTTTGGGGTTAGTCCCACTTTTAATATTGCAGATTTGAAGCCTTATTTGGGTGAGGAATATGAGCTTCCGTCGAGGGCGACTTCATTTCAAGAAGGGAGGATGATGAGGACATCAATACCATTGTTACACCCACAGCCCCTCTTGCTACATATCTTGGACCAATTACTAGAGCTCATGCGCCAATTAAATTATCGGTACTTTCGTTTCTTGGTAATGATTCTAATGTTCATGAGAATATGATGCTGCCTAAATTGGATACATTTGTTTTGCTTACAAATGAAGGCCCTAGCTTGGAGAAGGATGGACATTGGAGCAAGAACAAGCATGGAGATAATGCCATGCAAGAGGGAACAAACGGAGTTACAAGTGATGATTTCAGGACTTTGAAGCCACCATAATGGGTGCATGAAGCCTTGGAGGAAATATACAAGATGCTACTTCATAAATGTCGTCCGAGGCTATTCTAGGTGCTGCGTCACCTTATTAGTGGGCCAGGCCCATGTAATTTCGAAATACTTAAGTATAGGCTGTTTTTAGAGTCCGTATGTGTGGGGAAACAAGAGTTAGGGTTGATTTGGACCCCTCCACCAAGGGCCACAAAATTCCCCCTCTTCCTCCATATATACAGCCCTTAGGGCACCGTTTAGACCTTAGGTTTTGTTTAGATTAAAAGTTCGCCATAGCTGCAACCCGCGCGTGCCGTTTGTGTTCAGCGACCGGACAAAGCGTCCACAGAACCCCACCTTGGTCAATAAAGCTTCCATCTTATATTCGCAATATCCAGATTGCAATCTCAGTTCCTTGCTTGTTCTTCGTTTGCTCGCGAGAAGCAGACCCTCGTGGTCAGGTTGATGCGTGCTCGGCGTGGTCAATAACCTCTCGGAGTTGGTTTAGCGATTGCTAAGGTGCGGCGTCCTCGCCGCGTTCGTAGTCGGATCGTCAAAGTCAACTTCCTCCAAAGCGAAAACCAACATCTCATCGAAAGACGGGACACCTTTGCCTCTATCAAATGCACCAACAAGCGCACCATGATCCTCAACGACGATGGCACATATGAATCCATGAGTGAAGAGGAAATGGAAGCTCTTGAGCAAGTGGCCATGCACCGACAAGTAAATGAAGATGAAGACGATCAAGTCTTTTGTGATGAGGATTCGAGCCCCGCTCTCGTTGTGATAGAGGCAAAGGTGTCCCGATGTTTGATGAGATGGTGGCTATCGTTTACGTGGGAGTCGACCTTGGCGATCCGACTACGACGTCTTGAGGCGTGGCGCCTTAGCAATCGCTAAACCAACTTCCGAGGGTTATTGACCACGCCGAACACGATCAACGACCACGAGGGCTGTTTCCTGAGCAAGCGAAGAACAAGCAAGAAACTGAGATTGCAATCTGGATATTGCGAATATAAGATGAAAGCTTTATTGATCAAGGTGGGGTTCTGTGGCGCCTTTGTGCGGTCGTTGAACACAAACGAAACGCGAAGTTGCAGCTATGGCGAACTTTTAATCTAAACAAACCCAAGGTCTAAACGGGCCCTAAGGGCTGTATATATGGAGGAAGAGGGGGAATTTCGTGGCCCTTGGTGGAGGGGTCCAAATCAACCCTAACTCTTGTTTCCCACACATACGGACTCTAAAACAGCCTATACTTAAGTATTTCGAAATTACATGGGCCTGGCCCAATAATAAGGTGACGAAAGCACCTAGAATAGCCTATGGACGAATATTATGAAGTGGCATCTTGTATATTTCGTCCAAGGCCTCATGCACTCATTAGGGTGGCTTCAAAGTCCTGGAATCATCACTTGTAACTCCGTTCTTGTTCTAAGCATGCCAACATCTCCATGCTTGAACTTGCTCCAAGGTTCATCTTTCTTGTCCATGGTAGGCCCTTTATTTGTAAGCAAAACAAATGTATCCAATTTAGGCAGCATCATATTCTCATGAACATTAGAATCGTTACCCAGAAACGAAAGTACCTGATAATTCAATTGGCGTGCGCGAGCTCGAGTAATTGGTCCAGTATGTATAGCAGCAGGGGCTGTGGGTGTAACAATGGTATTGATGTCCTCATCACGTTGTCTCCAAAGTCTTGACCCTTCAACATCAACAAGAAGCAGACCAACGATGCCACATCTTCCACACAAAAGCCGGCATCAATGGACGGTCCATCAAGGTCATCATCGATGGAGGTAGTTGCCACAACTTGGCAAGTGAAGAACTATGCTCCAAGCTCCAACTAATCAAGAAGAAGCACCCGCACCCCTACAAGGTTCAATGGCTAAGTGACTCCGGCACTATACGAGTCGAGCATACGGTTCAAGTCTCCTTCAAAATTGGTCCTTATGAAGACACGTTGGAATGTGATGTGGTCCCAATGACCGTTTGCCACCTACTTCTTGGTCGACCATGGCAATTCGACCGTGGTGTCATCCACAATGGGCGCACCAATCACTATAGTTTCAAAATGAAGGGGAAAGAATATGTGCTACGACCTATGTCTCCTAGTCATGTGATAGCCGACAAACAAGCCACCCATCATAAAGAAAAGAGTGAGAAAGTGATCCACCAAAAAGTGAGTGAGAGCCACAAGCCAAATTTGAGCGACTCTTTGCCTAGAGAGAAAAACCTCATTCTATTTGCCACCAAAAGCGAGATGAGAGAAGTGTGTGAGAACCCATCTACCGTGATGCACTTTGTCCTTGTGTGCAAGGATGGAGAACCAAACACTAACACCATTCACGAGTTACCTTTGGTGTTTCAATCTCTTTTGCAGGAATTTCAAGATGTTTTCCCCGATGAGCTACCTACGGGCCTACCTCCTCTTGAGGCATTGAGCATCGAATCGACCTCATCCGGGCGCCTCTACCAAACAAAGCTCCATACCGAGTCAATCCGGAAGAAACCAAGGAGATTCAGCGGCAAGTACAACAACTCATCGACAAGCGGCCATATGCGTGAAAGCCTAAGCCCTTGTGCCGTTCCGGTTATTCTTGTGCCTAAACCGATGGAAGCTTCCGCTTGTGTTCGATTGTAGACCTATCAATGCTATTACCGTTCGATATAGGCATCCCATTCCTCGCTTAGATGACATGCTTGATGAACTTAGTGGAGCCAACTTTTTCTCAAAAATTGATCTTAAAAGTGGCTATTATCAAATCCGCATACAAGAGGGTGATGAATGGAAAACTGCTTTTAAAACCAAATTTGGTTTATATGAGTGGTTAGTGATGCCTATGGGTCTTTCGGAAGCTCCCGGTACTTTTGTGCGTCTTATGCATCATGTGCTTCGTCCTTACATTGGAATCTTTGTTGTGGTCTACTTTGACGATATTCTTGTGTTTAGCAAAACCATGAAAGAGCACATCAATCATGTAAAATCTGTGTTGCAAACTCTTCAAAAAAAGCCTTTATGCAAACTTGAAAAATGCACATTTGGAGTTGACAAAGTGGTTTTCTTGGGTTTTGTTGTTTCCTCAAAGGCGTCCATGTTGATGAATCTAAAATTCAAGCAATTAAAACTTGGCCCCAACCCACCAATTTGCAACAAGTCATGAGTTTTCTTGGTCTTACGGGTTTCTATCGTCGCTTTGTGAAAGATTTTAGCACAATTGCAGCTCCTTTGCATGCTTTGAGCAAGAAGAATACTCCCTTTGTTTGGGGAACTTTGCAATCAACCGCTTTTGATAAGATCAAGTCTTTGCTTACTCATGCTCCGATTCTTGCTTTGCCCAATTTTGACAAAACTTTTGAGGTTCATTGTGATGCAAGTGGTACCGGAATTGGCGGAGTTTTGATGCAAGAAAAACGAGCCATTGCTTATTTTAGTGAAAAACTCTCCGGTGCTCCTCTTAATTATCCCATCTATGACAAAGAATTGTATGCTTTAGTGCGTGTGCTCCATGTTTGGGAACATTACCTTAGGCCACATGAGTTTGTCATCCATACCGATCATGAAACTCTTAAGTACCTCAAAGGTCAAACTAAATTGAACAAGCGTCATGCCAAATGGAGTGAATTCATTGAATCTTTTCCTTATGTGATCAAGTACATTAAAGGTAAAGAGAATGTAGTTGCCGATGCGCTTTCACGCATATGCATGCTTGTCACTCAACTTGAATTGAATGTTATTGGTTTTGAGCATATAAAAGACTTGTATGAGCATGATCCATCTTTTGCTTCTCCTTATGCTAAGTGTTTGGCGACACGTCTTGGGAACAATATTACATCAAGGATGGTTACCTTATGAGAGCTAACAAACTTTGCATTCCCGAGTCTTCTCTTCGTTTGCTCCTTTTGCAAGAGGCTCATGGAGGCGGACTCATGGGACACTTTGGACGCGACAAGACATTCGCCACGCTCTCCAACAACTACTTTTGGCCCAAGATGTTCCGCGACGTACAACGCTTCACCAACCGATGCTTTATATGTCGCAAAGCTAAGTCTAAAGCTCAATCTCATGGTCTTTACATGCACCTTCCTATTCCATATCATACTTGGGAAGACATTAGCATGGATTTTATACTCGGTTTGCCTAGAACTCAAAATGGAAAGGACTCCGTGTTTGATGTTGTGGATAGATTTTCTAAGATGGCACATTTCATTCCTTGCAACAAGATAGACGATGCTTCACATGTTGCAAATCTCTTTTGTAGAGAAATCTTGCGACTCCATGGAGTACCAAAGACAATCGTCTCCGATCGTGACGTCAAGTTCTTGAGTTACTTTTGGAAGACCCTATGCGCCAAGCTCGGAATCAAGCTATTGTTCTCATCCGCATACCATCCTCAAACCGGCGGCCAAGCGGAGGTGATGAACCGCACACTATCCACTCTACTTCGTGTCTTGATCAAGAAGAACATCAAGGAATGGGAAGCATGTCTACCCATCTCGAAATACGCCTACAATCGTGCAAGACATTCTACTACCGGCAAGTCCCCTTGAGGTCGTCTACGGTTTCAACCCGTTGTCCCCATTGGACATTCTACCACTCCCTCTCCAAGAGCGCACCAACATGGATGCAAGTGAGCGAGCAAGCTACATCAAGAAGATGCACGAGGATACAAGGCACACAATTGGCGCCAAGTACAACGCCAAACAAACAAGCTCAACGCCAACAAGCAACCCATCGTCTTCAACATTGGCGATCAAGTGTGGCTACACCTTCATGAGACCGCTTCCCCAAAGAGCATAAGTCCAAACTTCTCCCTCGAGCCGATGGACCTTTCAAAGTGCTTGCGCTTCAGCGACAACGCTTACAAAATCGACATACCTCGAGACAAGTACAGCGTGGCGACATCTTCAACGTCAAGGACCTTGCACCTTTCCATGGAGATGAAGCTTTTGATCCGAGTCGGATCTCTCCCAAGGGGGAGATGATGCGGAGCATCCTCACTCATCCCCACGGACGTGCCTACATCTCCCTCAACACCACGGGACCCATGACAAGAGCCGAGCCAAGGCTGTGAAGATAAGGTGAACTCGCTCCTCTCCGAACTTCTTATTTCTACCCATGAGACATGGCTACTACCTCATTCGAAACTCTATGTGTAATCAGGTACATGGAGGCGAACCAAGGATCTACTACTTGCAAGAGCCAAGACAGCGAGACCCCAAGTATGTCGAAGAGGAAGAAGGATGCAGGTGAAGCTACTGAGACACGGACGTCCGACCGCTTCCGGACGTCCAAGCGTTTCCCAGAGACACGGACGTCCAAGCGTCCTCCGGACGTCCGAACCGTCGGCGAATCAAACCTACAGACGCCGGAGCTGACGGACGTCCGGACTATAATCACCGAGCGGAACTACGGACGACCGGCGGCCTCGGACGTCCGGACCCTCCTGAAGCCCGGACGGCCGGTCCGCTACAGACGACCAGCGCACCTCGACAGAGAGAAGAATCTACGGACGTCCGAGCGTGTCCGGACGGCCGGACCTTCCGAGCCTCCGGACGTCAAGCGCCTTCCGGACGTCCGATGCCTAATGCGGGCTGAAGCCCATGTACTCCTTCGTTTTGACTTCCATTTGCACTAAGACTATAAATAGGACCCTCCCATCTCCTAGTTAGGGTTAGCAAAGGATTAGCTCATATTTGTGTGAGAGCTTTGCTCATCCACTTGGCTACTTCTCCTCGGAGATCAGGACCTCTACGGAGAAGATTCCCAAGCGGATTCAAGACCCCCATCTAGGGTGGACCCATCAAGACCTCCTCTTGGAGAAGAACGGCTACTCGTGTATCTTTACCTTTATTGTTCTTGAATCTTTTGCCACTCTATGTGTTCATCGATCTAGCGCTTGTGTGATTGGTTTCTTGTCGGTTGAGTGAACTCTCTCTCTCGTTTTCCCCGTGTTTCCCTCTTGTTCTTCCAGCGTGTTAATCGTGATTCACCGTGGGATCCGCTCCAACGTGAAAGATCGTCCACCTAGGGTTCCGCCCTACATCATAGAGGTTAAGTCGTTAGAAATCGAAGTGGCCTCACATGCCCTATCAACTATCACACTCTCTCTATGTGGTGGTTCACTCACTTCCTCAAAATAGGTGCACTCAATCTCACGTATGGTGGAGTCACTCATCTCACTCAAGTGGTGGGGGTTGTGGCTCTCCTCACATGGGAATTGTGGCAGCACATCATATATGTGGCTAGTGGTGAAGTCACTCTCACTCTCAATATGGTGGGAAAAGTCACTCAAGTCATCATACGTCGCCCGTGGTCAAAGGAAAATCCCATACTCAACTGTCTCGTCGTAAATGCGCCTTGGATGAAGGCGAAGATGGCACATCATCACTCTCCTCCATGACCGAAGGAAAATCCCATGCTCGATCATCTCGTCACTGTCGTCGCCGTTGATGAAGGCGAAGATGGCACATCATCACTCTTGCCTCCTAAGATGGAAGCATCATCCTTGCTCGCCACCTTGTCGCTCGCCTCCAAAGCTTGGTCCTTGAGGGTCTCCGTAGTCGAACTCGTTGCCGCACCGACTTGAAAAAGAGTCAAGGTAGACTCGGCTTCATCAATGCCACAAAGAGGGATGGCGGTGAAGTCGCACTTGGAAGCATCGTCTTGGAGCTCATCGGGCTTGGACATCTTGGTGGTACTAGCCTCATGCTCGTTGTGTTGGAGCTTGGTCTTCGAGAAGTGTGCTTGGGGTGGAGAAGCCTTGGCCTTCATGAGTTCTTGTTCCGCCTTGAGAGCACCAATGTAGTAGTCGTCGAGGGACTTGTAATTCTCGAGGAGGGTTGTCTTGGAGATGTCGTCGTTCAAACCCATCATGAAGTGGAACTTCATCGAAATGGGGTCGTCCACGCTGGCCCGTCGCAAGGCAATCTTCATGATGCGGAGCATTCCTCACTCATCCCCATGGACGTACCTACATCTTCCTCAACACCACGTGGACCCATGACTCGAGCTCGAGCTAAGGCTATTGAAGATAAGGTGAACTCGCTCCTCTCCGAACTCCCTCTTCCTACTCACGAGACATGGCTACTACCTCATTCGGAAACTCTGTGTGTGATCAGGTGCATGGAGGAGAGCCACGGTACAACTACATACAAGAGCCAAGATGACGAGGATCCCAGGCGTGATGGAGAAGAAGAAGAGCTGCTTTGGAAGATACAAGCGTCGGACGACCGACCCCGTCCGGACGTCCGACGAGTCCCAGGACACGGACGACCGAGCTCTCCGGACGTCGGTACTATCCACCGATCCAAATCTACGGACGTCGAGGCGGACGGACAACAGGCGACAAGCATCCGCGCCGAATCTACGGACGACCGGCCCTCTCCGGACGTCCCACACGTCCATGACCGGGCCAAATCTTCGGACGTCCGAGCCCGGCCGGATGTCCGGGCAGTCCCGAGCCTCCGGACGTCCGGCGTCTTGGACGTCCGGCACTAATGTCTGCGCCGTGGGCTGGAGCCCTTGTACCTCTTCACTTTGCCCCATTTGCACTAAGACTATAAATAGACCTCCTCCTCCTCCTAGTTAGGGTTAGCATAGGTTTAGCTCATATTTTGTGTGAGAGCCTAGCTCATCCACTTGGTTACTTCTCCTCGGGCTCGGGACCTCTCGGAGAAAGATCCCCAAGCGGATTCAAGACCCCCTCTTGGGTGGCCCCATCAAGACCTCCTCACGGAGAAAACGGCTACTCGTGTATCTTTACTTTGTTGATTTTGAATCTTGTGCTACCTTATGTGTTCGGTGATCTAGCCCTTGTGTGATCGATACTTGTCGGTTTAGTGTTTCTCTCGTGTGTTTTTCCCTTGTGTTCTTCCGCCCGTTCGTCGTGTTTCCCCGTAGGATCCCCTCCAAACGTGAAAGATCTCCGATTAGGGTTCCGCCCTACATCATCTTGGTATCATGAGCCACGTTGATCACGTTTTTGGAGCCCCTACCCCGTGTTTTCTAGCTTGATTTGGTTGTTTTTGTCCTAAATTCGAAAATTCCCCACCAAAAATAGCCCCAATTTTTTTTGTGATTTGTTGGTGAGTTGAGATTTTGTTGGATTTGGTCCATGGATTTGAGTTGCTACGTGTGGATCTAGCCTTCCCCACCCTCCCCACCCTTTTCCATCCACCAATCCGCTCGATTTCGACCTCACCATCTTCATCCACCCCGAAATCGCCCTGTTCATCCTGCGTTGACCCCAACCACTGGACGTCCGGCCTTTCCCGGACGACCGGAACCCCTGACCCGATACGAAATTATGGACGACCGGACCCTTCCGGACGTCCGACGACCGGATGACCGAAAAAACCGGGAGTCCGTGTAACTCTGACGAAACTGAATCTTGTTCAGTTCAACCACCACCACAACCCCACCTTCCACCACATCTTCCAAACTCACATACTCCACCATCTTCCACGATACCTCCTATGGCGATTTCGACACGTTTTGGTCCTTGAGATTTTGAGTTGTGGTTCCCGTGTCCTATTGTGTTTGGCTATCTAGAGTGCGGTTCGACATCATCATCACGCGCTCATCTTCGCAAGGGTCTCATCATCGCCAAGGACGGTAACTTCGACGACATCTTTGTCATTCCTTGCAATTGCATTGATAACCACATGGCCTTACTTTTGCGTAGCTTACCCATGGAGACTAGCCATTGAGTATTGCCGGCAACGTGACTTGTGCACATTAGTGATCATACTCCATAGCATACATACCATACCACCGTGGTGCATATCTTGAGATCCACTTGTGTGTCACAAAGTTGTCATAGCATACACAATTGCTATCTTGGTTCGTGAAGTTTTGCATGAGAAAAGAGCTCAAAAGTGAAAGAGCCACACAAGCTTTTAAGCAAAGAGGAAAGATAAGCAAAGAGCTTATGAGCAAGAACCATAGCATCATACCACATTAAGATTGTCATATTGGATAATCTTGGATCATAGCACCGAAATACCATACGTATAGCATACATGGGATAGAGATAGTTGCATTTTTGCCTAGTAGGTTGTGCACAAGTTCCATATCCGCCTATTGTGCAATCGTGCTAGCGTCTCTCTAGTATTGTGCAACAAGAGCATTTTCGTGGATTCCACATTTTGGCTCACTTTTGGATTGCACAATCCCACTTATCTATTTGCGTGTGTGTTTCCGTGTACCATTATTTGCTTGGTCTACTTGTTGCATATGCAAATTTGTGAACCTTTTCCAACATTATTAAAGCTCACTTACAATTGCATCAAATTTTGTGCCACCATCCTCACCAAGCTCCACCATAAGCTTTTATGTAGGTGTGAGAACCGACAAGGATTGGTACTAGTAGTGCTATTTCATTGTCCGCATTTGAGTGAACTTGATTCATCATCAACATCGGTCAAGGTACATTGGTATAAGTTCTTCTCCTTCTACCACTCACATTTTGCTTGGAATGATGGATAGGCCGAGTACTTCTACCAACCCACTCTTCCTCAAGCAAGACGACGACATGTCATCATATGCCACAAAGAGCCACCTCTTTGGTGCTCAAAGGGCGTTGCACCAAGAGCAACAAGCAATGAGCGACCGCATCGACAACCTCGCCACCGACTTGCGACTCTCCGAGCAACGTACAAGAGTGATGTAGGGAGAAACCCTACGTGGGCGATCTTTCACGTTGGGGCGGATCCCTCTGGAAATCACGAAGAGCAGTGGAAGAACACGAGGAAATCACGGGAGGAACAAGGGACAACACTCAACCGACAAGAAAACAATCACACAAGTGCTAGATTATCAAACACATAGAGTGGCACAAGGTTCAAGATCAACAAAGGTAAGGATACACGAGTAGCCGTTCTTCTCCATGAGGAGGTCTTGATGGGGTCCGCCCTAGAAGGGGTCTTGGATCGCGTGGGGATCTTCTCCGTAGAGGTCCTGATCTCCGAGGAGAAGTAGCCATGGGGATGAGCAAAGGCTCTCACACGAAATATGAGCAAATCCAAAGCTAACCCTAGAAAGGATGAGGGAGGGTCTATTTGTAGTCTAGGTTCCGAAGGGTAAGTTAGAAGCGAAAAAGAGTACATGGGCCTCGGCCAAACGCTACTGCTGTGAGCGAGGCGGTAATACCGTTGCTTCATGGCGGTAGTACCGCTTTCAGTGATAATACCGCTTGGTGGTGATAGTACCGCTCGACGCCGTTCGATTCTGGAGTGTGTCGGGTTTTGCGAAGTAGGCGGATGGAAGCGGTAGTACCGCTTGGCTCGGCTCAGCGGTAGTACCGCTGGCAGCAGCGGTAGTACCGCTCATTGGCGATAATACCGCTTGGCTTGAGCAGCGATAGTACCGCTCCCTACGGACTCTGCAGCTCCTCCTCTTGCTCTTGGTGTCCATCTTGGGCTGCAGCTTCTCCTAGGTTGGTTCCTTGGTACCTAAGCATGCACAACATTCAGATTGAGGTAGTAGCCATGTCTCGAGAGGGTCATATGATATTTCACTAAGGAGAGAAGTCACCTCGGTCTCGAGAGCTCGAGCTCGTGCTCTAGTCATGGGTCCTCTTGGCTCTTGATGAGGCGGTTGTGGATGCATGGGGATGATCGTGGGATGCTCCGCATCATCTCCCCCCTTGGGAGAGATCCGACCTCGGATCAAAGCTTCATCTCCATGGAAAGGTGCGAGGTCCTTGGCGTTGAAGATGTCGCTCACGTTGTACTTGTCGCGAGGTATGTCGATCTTGTAAGCGTTGTCGTTGTAGCGTGCTAGTACCTTGAAAGGTCCATCGGCTCGAGGAGAAGTTTGGACTTGCGTTCTTTGGGAAGGGTCCTTGCGAAGGTGTAGCCATACTAGATCACCAATGTTGAAGGCGATGGGTTGCTTGTTGGCGTTGAGCTTGTTTGCTTGGCGTTGTACTTGGCGCTCGATGGTGTGCCTTGTATCTTCGTGCATCTTCTTGATGTAGCTTGCTCGTTCACTTGCATCCATGTTGGTGCGCTCTTGGAGAGGAAGTGGTAGAATGTCCAATGGGGACAACGGGTTGAAACCGTGAAGCGACCTCGAAGGGGACTTGCGGTAGTTGAATGTCTTGCACGGTTGTAGGCGTACTCGGCGATGGGTAGACATGCTTCCCACTCCTTGATGTTCTTCTTGATCAAGACACGAAGTAGAGTGGATAGTGTGCGGTTCGTCACCTCCGTTTGGCCGTCGGTTTGAGGATGGTATGCCGAGGAGAACAAGAGCTTGATTCGAGCTTGGCACATAGGGTCTTCAAAAGTAACTCAAGAACTTGGCGTCACGATCGGAGGCGATTGTCTTTGATGCATGGAGTCGCAAGATTTCCCTACAAAGAGATTTGCAACATGTGAAGCATCGTCTATCTTGTTGCAAGGAATGAAATGTGCCATTTTAGAAAATCTATCCACAACAACAAAAGGCGGAATCCTTGCCATTTTGGGTCCTAGGCAAACCAAGTACAAAATCCATACTAATGTCTTCCCATGGTTGATATGGAATAGGAAGAGGCATGTAAAGACCATGAGATTGAGCTTTAGACTTAGCTTTGCGACATGTGTAGCATCGGTTGGTGAAGCGTTATGCGTCATGGAACATCTTGGGCCAAAAGTAGTTGTTGGAGAGTCGGCGAATGTCTTGTCGCGTCCAAAGTGTCCCATGAGGCCGCCTCCATGAGCCTCTTGCAAAAGGAGCAAGCGAAGAAGACTCGGGAATGCAAAGTTTGTTAGCTCTCATAAGGTAACCATCCTTGATGTAATATTGTTCCCAAGGCGTGTCGTCAAACACTTAGCATAAGGAGAAGCAAAAGAGGATCATGCTCATACAAGTCTTTTATATGCTCAAAACCAATAACATTCAACTCAAGTTGAGTGACAAGCATGTTTATCGTGAAAGCGTCGGCAACTACATTTTCTTTACCCTTAATGTACTTGATCACATAAGGAAAAGATTCAATGAATTCACTCCATTTGGCATGACGCTTGTTCAATTTAGTTTGACCTTTGAGGTACTTAAGCGTTTCATGATCTGTATGGATGACAAACTCATGCGGTCTAAGGTAATGTTCCCAAACATGTAGCACACGCACTAAAGAATACAATTCTTTGTCATAGATGGGATAATTAAGTTGAGCACCGGAGAGTTTTTCACTAAAATAGGCAATGGCTCGTTTTTCTTGCATTAAAACTCCGCCAATTCCGGTACCACTTGCATCACAATGAACCTCAAAAGTTTTGTCAAAATTGGGCAAAGCAAGAATCGGAGCATGAGTAAGCAAAGACTTGAGCTCATCAAAAGCGGTTGATTGCAAAGTTCCCCAAACAAAGGGAGTATTCTTCTTGCTCAAAGCATGCAAAGGGCGGCAATTGTGCTAAAATCTTTCTAAGCGACGATAGAAACCCATAAGACCAAGAAAACTTAGCACTTGTTGCAAATTGGTGGGTTGGGGCCAAGTTTTGATTGCTTCAATTTTAGATTCATCAACATGGACACCCTTTGAGGAAACAACAAAACCCAAGAAAACCACCAAAAGTGCATTTTTTCAAGTTTGCATAAAGGCTTTCCTTGCGAAGAGTTTGCAACACAGGTTTTACATGATTGATGTGCTCTTTCATGGTTTTGCTAAACACAAAAATATCATCAAAGTAAACCACAACAAAGACTCCAATATAAGGACGAAGCACATGATGCATAAGACGCACAAAAGTACCGGGAGCTTCCGAAAGACCCATAGGCATCACTAACCACTCATATAAACCAAATTTGGTTTTGAAAGCAGTTTTCCATTCATCACCCTCTTGTATGCGTATTTGATAATAGCCACTTTTAAGATCAATTTTTGAGAAAAAGTTGGCTCCACTAAGTTCATCAGGCATGTCATCTAAGCGAGGAATGGGATGCCTATATCGAATGGTAATAGCATTGATAGGTCTACAATCGGAACACAAGCGGAAACTTCCATCGGGCTTAGGCAGAAGAATAACCGGAACGGCACAAGGGCTTAGCCTTTCACGTACATGACCGTTGTCGATGAGTTGTTGTACTTGCCGTTGAATCTCCTTGGTTTCTTCCGGATTGACTCGGTATGGAGCTTTGTTTGGTAGCGGCGCTCCGGGGATGAGGTCGATTCGATGCTCAATGCCTCGAAGAGGAGGTAGACCGGAGGTAGCTCATCGGGAAAACATCTTGAAATTCCTGCAAAAGAGATTGAAACACCAAAGGTAGCTCGTGAATGGTGTTAGTTTTTGGTTCTCCATCCTTGCACACAAGGACAAAGTGCATCACACTCGATGGGTGCTCACACACTTCTCTCATCTCATTTTTGGTGGCAAATAGAATGAGGTTTTTCTCTCTAGGCGAAGAGTCTCTCAAATTTGGCTTGTGGCTCTCACTCACTTTTGGGTGGATCACTTTCTCACTCTTTTCTCTATGATGTGTGGCTTGCTTGTCGGCTATCACTTGACTAGGAGACATAGGTCGTAGCACATACTCCTTCCCTTTCATCTTGAAGCTATAGTGATTGGTTCTCCCATTGTGGATGACACCACGGTCGAATTGCCATGGTCGACCAAGAAGGAGGTGGCAAACGGTCATTGGGACCACATCACACTCCAAAGTGATGTAGGGCGGAACCCTACGTGGGCGATCTTTCACGCTTGGAGAGAATCCCTACGAGGAACACGAAGAACGAGCGGAAGAACACGAGGGAAAACACGGGGAGGACGAGAGAGAGATCACTCAACCGACAAGAAAACGATCACACAAGTGCTAGATTATCGAATGCATAAAGTGATACAAGATCCGAGATCAACAAAGGAAAGATACAAGGGTAGCCGTTCTTCTCCGAGAGGAGGTCTTGATGGGGTCCACCCTAGGAGGGGGTCTTGAATCCGCTTGGGGGATCTTCTCCGTAGAGGTCCTGATCTCGAAGGAGAAGTAGCCAAGTGGATGAGCAAAGGCTCTCACACCGAAATATGAGCAAATCCAAAGCTAACCCTAGAAAGGATGAGGGGAAGGTCTATTTATAGTCTAGGACCTCCAAGGGGTAAGTTGGGGGCGAAAAGAGTACATGGGCCTCGGCCCAAACGCTACACACAGGCGAGGCGGTAGTCTGAATTGCTTCATGGCGGTAGTACCGCTTTCAATGATAATACCGCTTTGTGGTGATAGTACCGCTTTCAGTGATAATACCGCTTATCTTGAATGATAGTACCGCTCCGGCGTCGTTCGATTCACGGAGTGTGTCGGGTTTTGCGGAAGTAGACCGGATGGAGAGCGGTAGTACCGCTTGGCTCCCAGCCGGTAGTACCGCTTGGCTTGAGCGGTAGTACCGCTCCGCTGAACTCTGCAGTTCTTCCTCTTGCTCTTGGTGTCCATCTTGAGCTGTAGCTTCTCCTAGGTTGGTTCCTTGGTACCTAAGCATGCACAACATTCGGATTGAGGTAGTAGCCATGTCTCGAGAGGGTCATATGATATTTCACTAAGGAGAGAAGTCACCTCGGTCTCGAGAGCTCGAGCTCGTGCTCTCGTCATGGGTCCTTTGGAGCTTGGTGAGTAGTTATCGTCATCCTATTCCTAGGCTAGATGATATGCTTGATGAATTGAGTGGCTCTACAATATTCTCCAAAGTTGATTTGCGTAGTGGATACCATCAAATTCGTATGAAATTGGAGATGAATGGAAGCATTTAAAACTAAGTTTGGATTATATGAGTGGTTAGTCATGCCTTTTGGGTTAACTAATACCTAGTACTTTCATGAGATTAATGAGCGAAGTTTCGTTGCTTTCATTGGACGATTTGTGGTAGTTTACTTTGATGATATACTGATTTATAGCAAATCTTTGGAAGAACATTTGGAACATTCGTGCTTTGTTTTAATGCTCTCGTGATGCGTTTGTTTGGTAACCTTGGAAGTGCTCCTTTTGCACCGACCGAGTATCTTTTCTTGGCTATGTTGTTACTCCACAGGGAATTGAAGTTGATAAAGCCAAGATTGAAGCTATTGAGAGTTGGCCGCAGCCCAAAATGGTCACACAAGTGAGGAGTTTTCTTGGACTATTTGGTTTCTATAGGCGTTTTGTGAGACTTTAGCACCATTGCTGCACCTCTCAATGAGCTTACAAGAAGGATGTGCCTTTGTTTGGGGTACCGCACAGGAAGAAGCCTTCACGGTATTGAAAGATAAGTTGACATGCTCCTTTACTCCAACTTCTGATTTTAATAAGACTTTTGAGCTTGAATGTGATCCTAGTGGAATTGGATTAGGAGGTGTGTTATTACAAGATGCAAACCTGTTGCATACTTTTACGAAAAATTGAGTGGGCCTAGTCTGAACTATTCTACTTATGACAAAAATTATATGCTCTTGTTAGGACTTTAGAGACATGGCAACATTATTTATGGCCCAAAGAATTTGTTATACATTTATGAATCTTTGAAACATATTAAAAGTCAAGCTAATGAATCGTAGACATGCTAAATGGGTTGAATTCATTGAGACTTTCCCTTATGTCATTAAACACAAGAAGGGTAAAGAAAATGTTATTCTTGATGCTTTGTCTCGCTATACTATGCTTTCACAACTTGACTTCAAAATATTTGGTTTGGAGACCATCAAAGATCAATATGTGCATGATGCTGATTTTAAAGATGTAATGCAGAATTGTAAAGAAGAACATGGAACAAGTTCGTTATTAATGATGGTTTTGTGTTCGTGCTAACAAGCTATGCATTCCTGCTAGCTCTGTTAGTCTTTGTTGTTGCGGAGGCGCATGGAGGAGGATTAATGGGACACTTTGGCGTCAAGAAGGCGGAGGATATACTTGCTACACATTTCTTTTGGCCAAAGATGAGGCGGGATGTTGAGCGTTTTGTTGCTCGCTGCACTACATGTCAAAAGCTAAGTCACGACTCAATCCTCATGGTTTATATATGCCTTTACTACCTGCCTAGTGTTCCTTGGGAGGATATATCTATGGACTTTGTTTTAGGTTTACCTCGAACAAAGAAGGGAGATAGCATATTTGTTGTCGTGGATAGATTCTCGAAAATGGCACACTTTATACCATGTCATAAGCGATGATCTGTTAATGTTGCTGATTTGTTCTTTCGTGAAATTATTAAGCTTTGCATGGTGTGCCAAATACTATTGTTTCAGATCGTGATACTAAATTTCTTAGCCACTTTTGGAGATGTTTATGGGCTAAGTTGGGGACTAAACTGCTTTTAGTACTACTTGTCACCCCAAACTGATGGACAAACTGAAGTAGTCAATAGAACATTGTCTACTATGCTTAGGGCTGTTTTGAAGAATAATAAGAAAATGTGGGAAGAATGCTTGCCTCATATTGAATTTGCTTATAATCGTTCATTGCATTCTACTACTAAGATGTGCCCTTTTGAAATTGTGTATGGCTTCCTACCTCGTCTATTGATTTGTTGCCTCTTCCATCGGAGAAGGTTAATTTTGATGCTAAAGAACGTGCTGAATTGATTTTAAAAATGCATGAGTTAACTAAGGAAAACATTGGCGTGAATGCTAAATATAAACTTCTGGAGATAAGGGTGAAAACATGTTGTCTTTGCACACGGAGATCTTGTTTGGTTACATTTGCGTAAGGATAGGTTTCCTAATTGCATAAATCAAAGCTAATACCACGTCTGATGGTCCATTTAAGGTGTTAGAAAATAAATGATAAACATATAAACTTGAGTTGCTGCAGATTTTGAGGTTAGTCCACTTTTAATATTGCAGATTTGAAGCCTTATTTGGGTGAGAATATGAGCTTCCGTCGAGGGCGACTTCATTTCAAAAGGGAGGATGATGAGGACATCAATACCATTGTTACACACAGCCCCTCTTTGCTACATATCTTTGGACCAATTACTAGAGCTCGCGCACGTAATTAAATTATCGGTACTTTCGTTTCTTGGTAATGATTCTAATGTTCATGAGAATATGATGCTGCCTAAATTGGATACATTTGTTTTGCTTACAAATGAAGGCCCTAGCTTGGAGAAGGATGGACATTGGAGCAAGAACAAGCATGGAGATAATGCCATGCATGAGAAGAACAAACGGAGTTACAAGTGATGATTTCAGGACTTTGAAGCCACCATAATGGGTGCATGAAGCCTTGGAGGAAATATACAAGATGCTACTTCATAAATGTCGTCCAGGCTATTCTAGGTGCTCGTCACCTTATTAGTGAGCCAGGCCCATGTAATTTCAGAAATACTTAAGTATAGGCTGTTTTAGAGTCCGTATGTGTGGGAAACAAGAGTTAGGGTTGATTTGGAGACCCCTCAAGGCACAAATTCCCCCTCTTCCTCCATATACAGCCCTTAGGGCACCGTTTAGAAGGTTTTGTTTAGATTAAAAGTTAGCCATAGCTGCAACTTGGCGTGCCGTTTGTGTTCAGCGACGGACAAAGCGTCCACGAACCCCACCTTGGTCAATAAAGCTTCCATCTTATATTCGCAATATCAGATTGCAATCTCAGTTCCTTGCTTGTTCTTCGTTTGCTGAAACAGACCCTCGTGGTCGGGTTGATCGTGCTCGGTGGTCAATAACCTCTCGGAGTTGGTTTAGCGATTGCTAAGGTGCGGCGTCCTCGCCGCGTTCGTAGTCGGATCGTCAAAGTCAACTTCCTCCAGCGAAAACCAACATCTCATCGAAAATGGGACACCTTTGCCTCTATCAAATGCACCAACAAGCGCACCATGATCCTCAACGGCGATGGCACATATGAATCCATAGTGAAGAAATGGAAGCTCTTGAGCAAAGTGGCCATGCCGACAAGTAGAAGATGAAGAGCGATCAAGTCTTTTTATGATGAGATTCAGCCAGCTCGTTGTGATAGAGCAAAGGTGTCCCGATAACGATGAGATGGTGGCTATCGTTTATGAGATGCGACCTTGACGATCCGACTGCAACATCTTGAACATCGCTAAATTGTGTGCAATGATCAGAGTGAGGATACCCAACATATGGAGAGGCTCGTGACGCGGTGGAGGTCATGTAGTGGCATGGCGTGTGGCGAGGGGCTGTGGGTGGCTGTGTGTGTCATCCGTGTCTCAAAGTCTTGACCCTTCAGCATCAACAAAGCGGACCATGATGCCACATCTTCCACACAAAAGCGGCATCAATGGGCGGTCCATCAAGGTCATCATCGATGAGTAGTTGCCACAACTTGGCAAGTGAAGAACTATGCTCCAGCTCCAACTAATCAAGAAGAAGCACCGCACCCTACAAGGTTCAATGGCTAAGTGACTCGGCACTATCTGGTCGAGCATCGGTTCAAGTCTCCTTCAAAATTGGTCCTTATGAAGACACGTTGGAATGTGATGTGGTCCCAATGACCGTTTGCCACCTACTTCTTGGTCGACCATGGCAATTCGACGTGGTGTCATCCACAATGGGCACCAATCACTATAGTTTCAAAATGAAGGGAAAGAATATACTCGACCTATGTCTCCTAGTCATGTGATAGCCGACAAACAAGCCACCCATCATAAAGAAAAGAGTGAAAGTGATCCACCAAAAAGTGAGTGAGAGCCACAAGCCAAATTTGAGCGACTCTTTGCCTAGAGAAAAACCTCATTCTATTTACCAAAAGCGAGATGAGAGAAGTGTGAGAACCCATCTCCGTGATGCACTTTGTCCTTGTGTGCAAGGATGGAGAACAAACACTAACACCATTCACGAGTTACCTTTGGTGTTTCAATCTCTTTTGCAGGAATTTCAAGATGTTTTCCCGATGAGCTCTGGGCCTACCTCCTCTTGAGGCATTGAGCATCGAATCGACCTCATCCGGGCGCCTCTACCAAACAAAGCTCCATACCGGAGTCAATCCGGAAGAAACCAAGGAGATTCAGCGGCAAGTACAACAACTCATCGACAAGCGGCCATATGCGTGAAAGCCTAAGCCCTTGTGCCGTTCGGTTATTCTTGTGCCTAAACCGATGGAAGCTTCGCTTGTGTCCGATTGTAGACCTATCAATGCTATTACCGTTCGATATAGGCATCCCATTCCTCGCTTAGATGACATGCTTGATGAACTTAGTGGAGCCAACTTTTCTCAAAATTGATCTTAAAGTGGCTATTATCAAATCCGCATACAAGAGGGTGATGAATGGAAAGCGCTTTTAAAACCAAATTTGGTTTATATGAGTGGTTAGTGATGCCTATGGGTCTTCGGAAGCTCCGGTACTTTTGTGCGTCTTATCATGTGCTTAAATCCTTACATTGGAATCTTTGTTGTGGTCTACTTTGGCGATATTCTTGTGTTTAGCAAAACCATGAAAGAGCACATCAATCATGTAAAATCGTGTTGCAAACTCTTAGCAAAAGCCTTTATGCAAACTTGAAAAATGCACATTTGGAGTTGACAAAGTGGTTTTCTTGGGTTTTGTTGTTTCCTCAAAGTCCATGTTGATGAATCTAAAATTCAAGCAATTAAAACTTGGCCCCAACCCACCAATTTGCAACAAGTCGCAGTTTTCTTGGTCTTGCGGGTTTCTATAGTAAGCTTTGTGAAGATTTTAGCACAATTGCAGCTCCTTTGCATGCTTTGAGCAAGAAGAATACTCCCTTTGTTTGGGAACTTTGCAATCAACCGCTTTTGATAAGATCAAGTCTTTGCCTCATGCTCCGATTCTTGCTTTGCCCAATTTTGACAAAACTTTTGAGGTTCATTGTGATGCAAGTGGTACGGAATTGGCGGAGTTTTGATGCAAGAAAAACGAGCCATTGCTTATTTAAGTGAAAAACTCTCGGTGCTCCTCTTAATTATCCCATCTATGACAAAAAATTGTATGCTTTATGCGTGTGCTCCATGTTTGGGAACATTACCTTAGGCCACATGAGTTTGTCATCCATAGATCATGAAACTCTTAAGTACCTCAAAGGTCAAACTAAATTGAACAAGCGTCATGCCAAATGGAGTGAATTCATTGAATCTTTTCCTTATGTGATCAAGTACATTAAAGGTAAAGAATGTAGTTGCCGATCGCTTTCCGCATATGCATGCTTGTCACTCAACTTGAATTGAATGTTATTGGTTTTGAGCATATAAAGACTTGTATGAGCATGATCCATCTTTTGCTTCTCCTTATGCTAAGTGTTTGGCCTTGTCGTCTTGGAACAATATTACATCAAGGATGGTTACCTTATGAGAGCTAACAAACTTTGCATTCCAGGTCTTCTCTTCGTTTGCTCCTTTTGCAAGAGGCTCATGGGCGGACTCATGGGACACTGAATGGCGACAAGACATTATGCAGCTCTCCAACAACTACTTTTGGCCCAAGATGTTGGCACTTCACCAAGATGCTTTATATGGCAAAGCTAAGTCTAAAGCTCAATCTGGTCTTTACATGCCTTCCTATTCCATATCATACTTGGGAAGACATTAGCATGGATTTTATACGGTTTGCCTAGAACTCAAAATGGAAAGGACTCCGTGTTTGATGTTGTGGATAGATTTTCTAAGATGGCACATTTCATTCCTTGCAACAAGATAGACGATGCTTCACATGTTGCAAATCTCTTTTGTAGAAATCTTGCGACTCCATGGGTACCAAAGACAATCGTCTCCGATCGTGGCGTCAAGTTCTTGAGTTACTTTTGGAAGACCCTATGCGCCAAGCTGGAATCAAGCTATTGTTCTCATCCGCATACCATCCTCAAACCGGCAGCCAAACAGGTGATGAACCGCTATCCACTCTGCTTGTGTCTTGATCAAGAACATCAAGGAATGGGAAGCATGTCTACCCATCTCGAATGCACTACAATCGTGCAAGACATTCTACTACCGGCAAGTCCCCCTTGAGGTCGTCTCTGGTTTCAACCCGTTGTCCCCATTGGACATTCTACCCTCCCTCCAAGAGCGCCAACATGGATGCAAGTGAGCGAGCAAGCTACATCAAGAAGATGCACGAGGATACAAGGCACACAATTGGCGCCAAGTACAACGCCAAACAAACAAGCTCAACGCCAACAAGCAACCCATCGTCTTCAACATTGGCGATCAAGTGTGGCTACACCTTCGCAGAGACGCTTCCCCAAAGAGCATAAGTCAAACTTCTCCCTCGAGCCGATGGACCTTTCAAAGTGCACGCTTGACAACAACACAAAATCGACATACCTCGAGACAAGTACAGCGTGGCGACATCTTCAACGTCAAGGACCTTGCACCTTTCCATGGAGATGAAGCTTTTGATCCAGTGGATCTCTCCCAAGGGGAGATGATCGGAGCATCCTCACTCATCCCCAGGACGTGCCTCATCTCCTCAACACCACGGGACCCATGACAAGGCAGGCCAAGGCTATGAAGATAAGGTGAACTCGCTCCTCTCCGAACTTCTTATTTCTACCCATGAGACATGGCTACTACCTCATTAAAACTCTATGTAATCAGGTACATGAGCGAACCAAGGATCTACTACTTGCAAGAGCCAAGACAGCGAGACCCCAAGTATATCGAAGAGGAAGAAGGATGCAGTGAAGCTACGGAGACACGCAGACGTCCGACCGCTTCGGACGTCAAGCGTTCCAGAGACACGGGCGTCAAGCGTCCTCAGACGTCCGAACCGTCAGCGAATCAAACCTACGACGGCGGAGCTGGCCGGACGTCGGACTATCACCGAGCGGAACTACGGACGACCGGCAGCCTCCGGGCGTAGGACCCTCCTAAGCCGGGCGGCCGTCCGCTCTGAACAGCGCACCTCAGCAGAGAAAGAATCTACGGACGTCCGAGCGTCTAGACGGCCGGACCTTCGAAACCTCCGGACGTCCGGCGCCTTCGGGCGTCCGATGCCTATCGCGGGCTGAAGCCCATGTACTCGTTTTTGACTTCCATTTGCACTAAGACTATAAATAGGACCCTCCATCTCCTAGTTAGGGTTAGCAAAGTTAGCTCATATTTGTGTGAGAGCTTTGCTCATCCACTTGGCTACTTCTCCTCGGAGATCAGGACCTCTGGAGAAGATTCCCAAAGTTCAAGACCCCATCTGGGTGGACCCATCAAGACCTCCTCTTGGAAAACGGCTACTCGTGTATCTTTACCTTTATTGTTCTTGAATCTTTTGCCACTCTATGTGTTCATCGATCTAAGCGCTTGTGTGATTGGTTTCTTGTCGGTTGAGTGAACTCTCTCTCGTTTTCCCGTGTTTCCCTCTTGTTCTTCCAGCGTGTAAATGCGTGATTCACCGTGGGATCCTTGTGAAAGATCGTCCACCTAGGGTTCCGCCCTACATCATAGAGGTTAAGTCGTTAGAAATCAGTGGCCTCATGCCTATCAACTATCACACTCTCTCTATGTGGTGGTTCACTCACTTCCTCAAAATAGGTGCACTCAATCTCACGTGGTGGAGTCACTCATCTCACTCAAGTGGTGGGGTTTGGCTCTCCTCACATGGAATTGGCAGCACATATATATGTAGTGGTGAAGTCACTCTCACTCAATATGGTGGAAAAGTCACTCAAGTCATCATCGTCGCCGTGGTCAAAGGAAAATCCCATACTCAACTGTCTCAAATCGTAAATGCCTTGGATGAAGGCGAAGATGGCACATCATCACTCTCCTCCATGACCGAAGGAAAATCCATGCTCGATCATCGTCACCGTTGATGAAGGCGAAGATGGCACATCATCCTCTTGCCTCCTAAGATGGAAGCATCATCCTTGCCATACCTTGTCGCTCGCCTCCAAAGCTTGGTCCTTGAGGTCTCCGTGGTCGAACTTCGTTGCTTCGACTTGAAAAGAGTCAAGGTAGACTCGGCTTCATCAATGCCACAAAGAGGGATGGCGGTGAAACGCTTGCTTAGGCTTGTCGTCTTGGAGCTCATCGGGCTTGGACATCTTGGTGGTACTAGCCTCATGCTCGTTGTGTTGGGCTTGGTCTTGAGAAGTGTGCTTGGGGTGGAGAAGCCTTGGCCTTCATGAGTTCTTGTTCATTAGGAGCACCAATGTAGTAGTCGTCGAGGACTTGTAATTCTCGAGGAGGTTTGTCTTGGAGATGTCGTCGTTCAAACCCATCATGAAGTGGAACTTCATCAGTAAATTAAATCCTGGCCCAGCCCGTCGCAAAGCAATCTTCATGATCGGGCATTCCTCCTCATCCCCATGGGCGTACCTACATCTTCCTCAACACCACGTGGACCCATGACTCGAGCTCGAGCTAAGGCTATTGAAGATGAACTGGTAACTCCTCTCTAGAACTCCCTCTTCCTACTCACGAGACATGGCTACTACCTCATTCGGAAACTACGTGTGTGATCAGGTGCATGGAGGAGAACCGGTACAACTACATACAAGAGCCAAGATAGCGAGATCCCAGCGTGATGGAGAAGAAGAAAGAGCTGCTTTGGAAGATACAGCGTGGAGACCGACCCCGTCCGGGCGTCCAGCAGTCGGAACCGGAGACGCAAGGAAGACTCTCCGGACGTCGGTACCATCACCGATCAAATCTGAGCGTCTGAGGCGGACGGACAACGAGGCGACAAGCATCCGCGAATCTGGACGACCGGCCCTCTCCAGTCCCCACCACGTCCATGACGGGCCAAATCTTGGACGTCAAAGGCCCGGCGGATGTCAAGCAGTCGAGCAACCTCCGGACGTCCAAGCGTCTTGGACGTCCGGCACTTGAATGTCTGCTTGGTGAGGCTGGAGCCCTTAGCCTCTTCACTTTGCCCCATTTGCACTAAGACTATAAATAGACCTCCTCCTCCTCCTAGTTAGGGTTAGCATAGGTTTAGCTCATATTTTGTGTGAGAGCCTAGCTCATCCACTTGGTTACTTCTCCTCGAACTCGGGACCTCTCTGAGAAGATCTAATGGATTCAAGACCCCTCTTGGGTGGCCCCATCAAGACCTCCTCCACGGAAAGAGCGGCTACTCGTGTATCTTTACTTTGTTGATTTTGAATCTTGTGCTACCTTATGTGTTGGTGATCTAGCCCTTGTGTGATCGATACTTGTCGGTTTAGTGTTTCTCTCGTGTGTTTTTCCCTTGTGTTCTTCCGCCCGTTCGTCGTGTTTCCCGTGATCCTCCAAGCGTGAAGATCTCGATTAGGGTTCCGCCCTACATCATCTTGGTATCATGAGCCACGTTGATCCGTTTTGGAGCCCCTACCCGTGTTTTCTAGCTTGATTGGTTGTTTTTGTCCTAAATTCGAAAATTCCCCACAAAAATAGCCCCAATTTTTTGTGATTTGTTGGTGAGTTGAGATTTTGTTGGATTTGGTCCATGGATTTGAGTTGCTACGTGTGGATCTAGCCCCCACCCTCCCCACCCTTTTCCATCCACCAATCCGCTCGATTCGACCTCACCATCTTCATCCACCCGAAATCGCCTGTTCATCCTGCGTTGACCCCAACCAGCTGGGCGTCCGGCCTTTCCCGGACGGCGGAACCCCTGACCCGATCTGAAATTATGGGCCGGACCCTTCGGGCGTCCGGCGACGGATGAACCCGGCAAAGTCCGTGTAACTCAGCAAGCTCTTGTTCGGTTCAACCACCACCTAACCCCACCTTCCACCACATCTTGTCCATACTCCACCATCTTCCACGATACCTCCTATGGCGATTTGACCGTTTTGGTCCTTGAGATTTTGAGTTGTGGTTCCCGTGTCCTGTATTGTTTGACTATCTAGGTGCGGTTCGACATCATCATCACCGCGCTCATCTTGCCGAGGTCTCATCATCGCCAAGGCGGTAACCGGCGACATCTTTGTCATTCCTTGCAATTGCATTGATAACCATGGCCTTACTGCGTAGCTTACATGGAGACTAGCCATTGAGTATTGCGACAACGTGACTTGTGCATTAGTGATCATACTCCATAGCATACATACCATACCACCGTGGTGCATATCTTGAGATCCACTTGTGTGTCACAAAGTTGTCATAGCATACACAATTGCTATCTTGGTTGTGAATTTGCATGAGAAAGAGCTCAAAGTGAAAGAGCCACACAAGCTTTTAAGCAAAGAGGAAAGATAAGCAAAGAGCTTATGAGCAAGAACCATAGCATCATACCACATTAAGATTGTCATATTGGATAATCTTGGATCATGCCTGAAAATACCATCGTATTATACATGGGATAGAGATAGTTGCATTTTGCCTAGTGGGTTGTGCACAAGTTCCATATCCGCCTATTATTGTCGTTCGTCTCTCTAATAACAAAGCATTTTGGATTCCACATTTTGGCTCACTTTTGGATTGCACAATCCACTTATCTATTCTTGTGTGTGTTTCCGTGTACCATTATTTGCTTGGTCTACTTGTTGCATATGCAAATTTGAACCTTTTCCAACATTATTAAACTCACTTACAATTGCATCAAATTTTGTGCCACCATCCTCACAAGCTCCACCATAAGCTTTTATGTAGGTGTGAGAACCGACAAGGATTGGTACTAGTTGCTATTTCATTGTCCGCATTTGAGTGAACTTGATTCATCATCAACATCGGTCAAGGTACATTGGTATAAGTTCTTCTCCTTCTACCACTCACATTTTGCTTGGAATGATGGATAGCGAGTACTTCTAACCTCTTTCTCAAGCAAAATGACGACATGTCATCATACCACAAAGAGCCACCTCTTTGGTGCTCAAAGGCGTTGCACCAAGAGCAACAAGCAATGGCGACGCATCGACAACCTCGCCACCGACTTGCGACTCTCCGAACAGCGTGCAAAGAGTGATGTGAGGAGAAACCCTCGTGGAAGATCTTTCACGTTGGGCCGGATCCTCTGAAATCACGAAGAGCGAGTGGAAGAACACGAGGAAATCACGGGGAGGAACAAGGGACAACACTCAACCGACAAGAAAACAATCACACAAGTGCTAGATTATCAAACACATAGAGTGGCACAAGGTTCAAGATCAACAAAGTGAGGATACCACGGTAGCGTTCTTCTCCGAGAGTCTTGATGGGGTCCGCCCTAGAGGGGTCTTGGATCAGCTGGGGATCTTCTCGTAGAAGGTCGATCTCAGGAGAAGTAGCCATGAGGATGAGCAAGGCTCTCACACGAAATATGAGCAAATCATAACCCTAGAAAGGATGAGGAGGTGTTATAGTCTAGGTTCGAAGAGGTAAGTTAGAGCGAAAAGAGTACATGGGCCTCGGCAACGCTGCCATGAAAGGTGATATACCGTTGCTTCATGGTAATGCAACTTTCGATATTACGCTTGGTGGTGATGATACCGCTCGGCCTTGGTCGATTCTGGAGTGTGTCGGGTTTTGCGAATGGGCGGATGGAGAGCGGTAGTACGCTTGGCTCGGCTGTTAGGTAATGCAAAAGCAAGCAGCGATAGTACCGCTCATGGTGATAATGCCGCTTGGCTTGCGATAGTACCGCTCCTCACGGACTCCTGGCTCCTCCTCTTGCTCTTGGTGTCCATCTTGGGCTGCAGCTTCTCCTAGGTTGGTTCCTTGGTACCTAAGCATGCACAACATTCAGATTGAGGTAGTAGCCATGTCTCGAGAGGGTCATATGATATTTCACTAAGGAGAAGTCACCTCGGTCTGAGAGCTCGAGCTGATGCTCTAGTCATGGGTCCTCTTGGCTCTTGATGAGGCGGTTGTGGATGCATGGGGATGATCGTTGGATGCTCGCATCATCTCCCCCTTGGAGAGATCCGACTCGGATCAAAGCTTCATCTCCATGGAAAGGTGCGAGGTCCTTGGCGTTGAAGATCGCTCACGTTGTACTTGTCGCGAGGTATGTCGATCTTGTAAGCGTTGTCGTTGTGAGCGTGCTAGTACCTTGAAAGGTCCATCGGCTCGAGGGAAGTTTGGACTTGCGTTCTTTGGGAAGGGTCCTTGCGGTGTAGCCACTAGATCACCAATGTTGAAGGCGATGGGTTGCTTGTTGGCGTTGAGCTTGTTGCTTAGGCGTTGTACTTGGCGCTCGATGGTGTGCCTTGTATCTTCGTGCATCTTCTTGATGTACTTGCCTGTTCACTTGCATCCATGTTAGTGCGCTCTTGGAAGTGGTAGAATGTCAATGGGGACAACGGGTTGAAACCGTAGAGCGACCTCGAAGGGGACTTGCCGTAGTTGAATGTCTTGCACGGTTGTGGCGTACTCGGCGATGGGTGACATGCTTCCCTCCTTGATGTTCTTCTTGATCAAGACACGAAGTAGAGTGGATAGTGTGCGGTTCGTCACCTCCGTTTGGCCGTCGGTTTGAGGATGGTATGCAGAACAAGAGCTTGATTCGAGCTTGCACATAGGGTCTTCAAAAGTAACTCAAGAACTTGGCGTCACGATCGAGCGATTGTCTTTGACATCGCCAGGATCATAAGATTTCCTACAAGAGATTTGCAACATGTGAAGCATCGTCTATCTTGTTGCAAGGAATGAAATGTGCCATTTTAGAAAATCTATCCACAACAACAAAAGGCGGAATCCTTGCCATTTTGGGTCCTAGGCAAACCAAGTACAAAATCCATACTGTCTTCCCATGGTTGATATGGAATAGGAAGAGGCATGTAAAGACCATGAGATTGAGCTTTAGACTTAGCTGCGACATGTGGCATCGGTTGGTGAGCGTTAATCATGGAACATCTTGGGCCAAAAGTAGTTGTTGGAGAGTGCGGCGAATGTCTTGTCATCGTCAAAAGTGTCCCATGAGGCCGCCTCCATGAGCCTCTTGCAAAAGAACAAGCGAAGAAGACTAGGGAATGCAAAGTTTGTTAGCTCTCATAAGGTAACCATCCTGATGTAATATTGTTCCCAAGGCGTGTCGTCGAACACTTAGCATAAGGAGAAGCAAAGAGGATCATGCTCATACAAGTCTTTTATATGCTCAAAACCAATAACATTCAACTCAAGTTGATGACAAGCATGTTTATGTTGAAAGCGTCGGCAACTACATTTTCTTTACCCTTAATGTACTTGATCACATAAGGAAAAGATTCAATGAATTCACTCCATTTGGCATGGCGGCTTGTTCAATTTAGTTTGACCTTTGAGGTACTTAAGCGTTTCATGATCTGTATGGATGACAAACTCATGCGGTCTGGTAATGTTCCCAAACATGTAGCTGCAGCACTAAAGAATACAATTCTTTGTCATAGATGGGATAATTAAGTTGAGCACGGGAGATTTTCACTAAAATGACGTAAGCTCGTTTTCTTGCATTAAAACTCGTAATTCGGTACCACTTGCATCACAATGAACCTCAAAAGTTTTGTCAAAATTGGGCAAAGCAAGAATCGAACATGAGTAAGCAAAGACTTGAGCTCATCAAAGCGGTTGATTGCAAGTTCCCCAAACAAAGGGAGTATTCTTCTTGCTCAAAGCATGCAAAGGAGGCTGACAATTGTGCTAAAATCTTTCTAATGACGATAGAAACCATAAGACCAAGAAAACTTAGCACTTGTTGCAAATTGGTGGGTTGAGGCCAAGTTTTGATTGCTTCAATTTTAGATTCATCAACATGGACACCCTTTGAGGAAACAAAAACCCGAAAACCACCAAAAGTGCATTTTTCAAGTTTATAAAGGCTTTCCTTGCGAAGAGTTTGCAACCAGGGTTTACATGATTGATGTGCTCTTTCATGGTTTTGCTAAACACAAAAATATCATCAAAGTAAACCACAACAAAGACTCCAATATAAGGACGAAGCACATGATGCATAAGGCGCACAAAAATGCAAGAGAACTTCGAAAGACCATAGGCATCACTAACCACTCATATAAACAAATTTGGTTTTGAAAGCAGTTTCATTCATCACCCTCTTGTATGCGTGTTTGATAATAGCCACTTTTAAGATCAATTTTTGAAAAGTTGGCTCCACTAAGTTCATCAGGCATGTCATCTAAGCGAGGAATGGGATGCCTATCGAATGGTAATAGCATTGATAGGTCTACAATCGGAACACAAGCGGAAACTTCCATCGGGCTTAAGCGAAGAATAACGGAGCGGCACAAGGAAGCAACCTTTCACATACATGACCGTTGTCGATGAGTTGTTGTGCCGTTGAATCTCCTTGGTTTCTTCGGATTGACTCGGTATGGAGCTTTGTTTGGTAGCGGCGCTCAGGATGAGAGTCGTTCGATGCTCAATGCCTCGAAAGAAGGTGGGCCGGTAGCTTCGAGAAAAGCATCTTGAAATTCTAAAAGTTAGAAACACCAAAAGGTAGCTTCGTGAATGGTGTTAGTTTTGGTTCTCCATCCTTGCACACAAGGACAAGTGCATCACACTCATGGGTGCTCACCTTCTCTCTCTCATTTTTGGTGCCAAATAGAATGAGTTTTTCTCTCTAGGCGAAGAGTCTCAAATTTGGCTTGTGTCTCACTCACTTTTGGGTGGATCACTTTCTCCTCTTTTTCTCTGATGTGTGGCTTGCTTGTAGGCATCCTTGACTAGGAGACATGGGTCGTAGCATACTCCTGATGTAGCGAAACCCTCGTGGGCGATCTTTCACGTTGGGCCGGATCCTCTGGAAATCACGAAGAACAGTGGAAGAACACGAGGAAATCACGAGGAGGAACAAGGGACAACACTCAACCCGACAAAGAAAACAATCACACAAGTGCTAGATTATCAAACACACATAGAGTGGCACAAGGTTCAAGATCAACAAAGGTAAGGATACCACGGTAGTAGTTCTTCTCCCAGGAGGTCTTGATGGGGTCCGCCCTAGAAGGGTCTTGGATCGTGTGGGGATCTTCTCCGTAGAGGTCCACGATCTCAGGAGAAAGTATGCAGAGGATGAGCCAAGGCTCTCACACGAAATGAGCAAATCCAAAGCTAACCCTAGAAAGGATGAGGAGGGTCTATTTATAGTCTAGGTTCCCGAAGAAGTAAGTTGAAGCGAAAAAGTACATGGGCCTCGGCGAAGCAGCTACTGCCATAGCAGGCAGTGATGAAATACCAGCTTTTCGGTGATGATACCCTTGGTGAAGTGATGAATGATATTTCTGGTAGCCGTTCGATTCTGGAGTGTGTCGGTTTACTGCGGAAGTGGGCGGATGGAGAAGCGGTAATCTTAGCTTGGCTCCGGCTCAGTGATAGTACCGGCAAGCAGCCAGTAATGCCTTAGCTCATTGAATTTGACATAATAGCTTAGCCCGGCTGATGTAATACTGCTCCCCTCTGAACTGTGCAGCTCCTCCTCTTGCTCTTGGTGTCCATCTTGGGCTGCAGCTTCTCCTAGGTTGGTTCCTTGGTACCCTAAGCATGCACAACATTCGATTGAGAGTATTAGCCATGTCTCGAGAGGGTCATATGATGATATTTCACTAAGGGCGAAGTCACCTCGGTCTCGAAACTCGAGCTCGTGCTCTAGTCATGGGTCCTCTTGGCTCTTGATGAGGCAGTTTGTGGATGCATGGGGATGATGCGTGGGATGCTCCGCATCAAGACTACTACGCCGATAACAAGTTCGGCTCTGACAAGCAGAGAATGATGCAAGAATGGAATGAGATCCGGCGCCTTGATGAGAGCAAGCATCATTCCACTTCTTCATCCTCAAAGGCAGGCCGGTCAGTCGACACTCCAACGACACCTTCTCTGACTCAAAGTACACGTCATCGAACACTCTTGACGAGCAGGCGTCAAAGACCGTCATGCATCTATGACCCTACTACAGACAAGCATTCACAGAAACAAGTCCTCGTCCTCAATCAAACCAAGTCGCTTTGCCCAAGCTCGAAACGACAACGACTGGTAGCCAAGAGGAAAAATGGCGCGTCTACACCAACAAGAACAAGGCGTCGAGGTGCAGCGTCTTCAACAAAAACAACGAGCGCCAAGCTCTTGAGGTCTAGCGTGCCCTCAAGAATCAAGTCGATCTATACGCCAACGCAATCGCGAGCAGGCGCAATCAAGAGAAGCCCTTGAGAAGAAATCCAAGAGAGGAACTACCAACCGTGTGTACCAACGTAAAGCTCCACAAGTTCCTCGACAAGCTGAAATCAAGCTCCACCTCAACCTCAAGTTCAACAAGAGCAAGTTGATCATGGACTTCCTCCGCGCCAAACAACAGGGAAGATGATTGCCATACGTCAAGGGCGTCATCATCACCATCGCCAACAGCACAATGAAAAACAGCGCTATGAAGCTAAAATTCACCATGCCCAAGTTCAATGGAAGCAATGACCCCGAAGAGTACCTTTCATGGGCATTGAAGGTCGACAAAATCTTTTGTTTGCACAACTATAGCGAAGAAGAAGATCTCTATGGCATCACTTGACTTCCATGACTATGTGCTCATATGGTGGGAACAAATCCTTGGTGACAACAAGCAAAGGTGAACCTCAATCACCACTTGGGCTCAAATGAAGGATGTCATCACGAGCTTGCGTTTTGTGCCCACCCACTACAACCGCGACCTCTTCAAGAAACTCCAACTCCTCAAGCAAGGAACAAGAGTGTTGAAGAATACTACAAGGAAATGGAGATAGCCATGATTGAGCCAATGTAAAGGAAGATGATGAGCAAACAATTGCATGTTTCTTGAATGGACTCAATCGTCCCATCAAGAAGATAGCCCGACTTCCAACCCTACTCCAACCTCATTGAGCTGGTGCATCAAGCTACAAAGGCGGGCGTCAAGTGCAAGATGACTTCAAATCGCATGAAGTACTTCGTCCAAGACCTGCGGCTTCTCCAACAACCAACCTTCAACAACTCCTCCAACATCTACATCAACCAAACCTTATACAAGCAACGACGACAAGTCAAGTTACAAGAAAACTTCGACAAGTTCAAGTCGTCCTCCTCCTACTACAAGCAACGTCAAGCCGCGTGCTTCATCATCTACTCCGACCGATGAGACCATCAAGACAAGCTCCTTCAAGTGTTTCACTTGCGGCGGCCGAGGCCACAAGTCCTATGAATGCACAAACAAGCGCACCATGATCCTCAACGAGGATGGCACCTATGACTCAATGAGTGATGAGGAGGATGAAGATGATCGAGTCTTTTGTGATGAGGATTCAAGCCCCGCTCTAGTCGTGTCCAAGGTCTTGACTCTTAGCATCAACAAGAAGAAGACCAGCGATGCCACATCTTCCACACAAAGGCGGCATCAATGGAAGGTCCGTCAAGGTCATCATCGAGAGTAGTTGCCACAACTGGCATGTGAAGAACTATGCTCCAAGCTTCAATTGGTCAAGAGGAAGCACCGCACCTACAAGGTTCAATGGCTAAGTGACTCGGCACTATCTGAATCGAGCATCTCGGTCCAAGTCTCCTTCAAAATTGGTGCATACGAGGACACTTTGGAGTGTGATGTGGTCCCAATGACCGTTGCCACCTCCTTCTTGAGTGCAACCATGGCAATTCGACCATGGTGTCATCCACTCACGGGCGTACCAATCAATATAGCTTCAAGATGAAAGGGAAGGAATATGCTCGACCTATGTCTCCTAGTCAAGTGATAGTCGACAAACAAGCCACCCATCATGGAGAAGAGTGAGAAAGTGATCCACCAAAAAGTGAGTGAGAGCACAAGCCAAACTTGGCGCCTCTTAGCCTAGAGAAAAACCTCATCCTATTTGCCACCAAAAGTGAAATTTGAGAGAGTGTGTGAGAACCCATCGGGTGTGATACACTTTGTCCTTGTGTGCAAGGATGGAGGCCAACAACTAACACCTCTCACGAGCTACCTTTAGTGTTTCAATCTCTTTGCAGGAATTCCAAGATGTTTTCCCGATGAAGCTACCTCGGGTCTACCTCCTCTTGAGGCATTGAGCATCGAATGGACCTCATCCGGGCGCCTCTCCCAAACAAAAGCTCCATCAAGGAGTCAATCCCAAGAGAAACCAAGGAGAGATTCAACAGCAAGTACAACAACTCATCGACAACGGTCATGCAGTGAAAGCCTAAGCCTTGTGCGTTCCGTTCTACTTGTGCCTAAGCCCGATGGAAGTTTCCGCTTGTGTTCGATTGTAGACCTATAAATGCTATTACCGTTAAGCTATAGGCATCCCATTCCTCGCTTAGATGATATGCTAATATGAACTTAGTGGAGCCAACTTTTCTCAAAATTGATCTTAAAAGTGGCTATTATCAAATCACATAATCAAGAAGGTGGCGAATGGAAACTTGCTTTCAAAACCAAATTTGGCTTATATGAGTGGTTAGTGATGCCTATGGGTCTATGGAGGCTCCGGTGCTTTCGTCGCCTTATGCATTATGTGCTTAGCCGCCCTTATATTGGAGTCTTTGTTGTGGTTTACTTGATGATATCCTTGTGTTTAGAAAAACCATGAAAAACATCTTAATCATGTTAGGGCTGTTTGCAAACCCTTGGCAAGAGCGTTGAGGGAGTCCCGGAATAGGGGTGTCCGGATAAGCGGACTATCATCAACGATCCGGACTCAAGACTATGAAGATACAAGATTGAAGACTTCGTCCCGTGTCAGGATGGGACTTTCCTTAGCGTGGAAGGCAAGCTTGGCGTCTGGCATATGTAGATCTCCTACCATTGTAACCGACTCTGTGTAACCCTAACCTATCCGGTGTCTATATAAACTCGAGAGGTTTTAGTCCAGTAGGATGAACAACAATCATACCATAGGCTAGCTTCTAGGGTTTAGCCTCCTTGATCTCGTGGTATATCTACTCTTGTACTACCCATATCATCAATATTAATCAAGCAGGGTAGGGGTATTACCTCCGTGAGAGCCCGAACCGAGGTAAAAACATCGTGTCCTTGTCTCCTGTTACCATCCGCCTAGACGCATAATTGGGTCCCCCTACCCGAGATCGCCGGTTTGAAACCGACATTGGTGCTTTCATTGAGAGTTCCTCATATGCCGTCACCGGTAGGCGATGGCTCCTTGATCATCAACAACGGCGGTCGGTGAGACTTTTTCTCCAGGCCAGATCTTCAATTGATGGCTTTGCACCAGGCCAATTAAGCAGCCATCTGGAGCAGATCAGCTTCTCCCTAGCCATCGGAGTTAGATTTGGAAGTTTGAACTATCGGCCGATATCAGCGGAGACTTGATCTTGAATGATTCGAGCGCGATAGCGTGCCGCAACTGTCTCGATGGGCATGATCTAGCTCTGCAGTCGACCACGATTGCCACGGAGGCGCACCGATGTCGCTCAGAGCCCTTAATCCGGGGCGGATTCCCCGATCGAAGCAGTGGTTGGACACGCCTCGAGAACTACGATCTCTCTGCGATTGAGCCAAACTCTATCCACTGCTCGCTGCGAAGACCTTGACTCCGGGTGCGGACTCCTCTCCGGACTCCGACCCTCCAGCGCCCCTACTGTCGAGATCCGATTGGGCGCGAGTTATGGAGTTCACTACCCGCGGACATCTTTCAGCCTTTTCGCCCTTTGGCGACATCTGAATTCACTAAAGTCTCTCTCTTTGTCCGGAAGCCACTGGCGGACTACGGTCGGGAAGGTTGGGAACAGCAGACGGCAGAAGAAATTCAGCCCACCCACCACCCCCATTAGCCCGTCAGCTTACACGGCGTGCTCGATTTTGACTCGAAGACATCGGCGGTATGGGCGGCGATGTAGGAGACAACAATGAACCAGCACCTATAGGATGTTGACTACTACCTCATCCATGATGTATACATGATGGATACACCTAAAGGAAATGAGAAGCGAGGAACAGCGGGGCCTCTTCGAAGGATAAATCCCTCGAAAAGCAGTCAAAGCAGCAGCGTAAGCGGCGAACCAAGTCCCGCCTCAGCGAAGACCCAGCCATAGAAGCGGGCGAACGGTGAGCAGCGAACAAGCTATCGAGCAATTGTCGAACAATACAGCTTGGACAAACAACCCGTCCCGGCGAAGACAACAGTCGAGACGATCTCACGCGGACAAGCGGTTGAGCAAAATAACCTCTAGAAAAAGCTCGTAAGCCCGCTGCGCGTAGCACTGAAAAAGCGAAGCGGAGCTCAAAACAGCGGAAGATGCACTCCAGGATCGGATGGAGCAAAGTATTCAACCCCATGAACAAATCTGGCGACGATTTGCGAACAAAAGCTACCGAAAAAGAAAGCTCTGCCCGAATTGACGAGGAGAGCCTTAGAGCCCCATAATAAAAAATAAAGAGGCCAGATAGAGGCAAAGGTGTCCGTCTTTCGATGAGATGTGGTTTTCGCTTTGGAGAAATCGACTTTGGCGATCCGACTACGAGCGTCTTGAGAGCGTCGCGCCTTAGCAATCGCTAAACCAACTCGAGAGGTTATTGACCGCGCGGAACACGATCAACGACCACGAGGGCATTTCCTGCGAGCAAGCGAAGAACAAGCAAGCTGAGATTGCAATCTGGATATTGCGAATATAAGATGAAAGCTTTATTGATCAAGGTGGGGTTACTGTGGCGCCTTTATGCAGTCGTTGAACACAAGCGAAATCTGCGAAGTTGCAGCTATGGCGAACTTTTAATCTAAACAAAACCCAAGGTCTAAGCGGTGCCCTAAGGGCTGTATATATGGAGGAAGAGGGAATTTCGTGGCCCTTGGTGGAGGTCGAAATCAACCTAACTCTTGTTCCCCACACATACGGACTCTAAAACAGCCTATACTTAAGTATTTCGAAATTACATGGGCCTGGCCCAATAATAAGGTAACATGAGCACCTAGAATAGCCTATGGGCGAATATTATGAAGTGGCATCTTGTATATTTCGTCCAAGGCCTCATGCACTCATTAGGGTGGCTTCAAAGTCCTGGAATCATCACTTGTAACTCCGTTCTTGTTCTCCTTAGCATGGCATTATCTCCATGCTTGTTCTTGCTCAATGTCCATCCTTCTCCAAGCTAGGGCCTTCATTTGTAAGCAAAACAAATGTATCCAATTTAGGCAGCATCATATTCTCATGAACATTAGAATCATTACCAAAAAGCGAAAGTACGATAATTTAATTGGCGTCTTGAGCTCTAGTAATTGGTCCGTATATATGTAGCAGTAGGGGCTGTGGGTGTAACAATGGTATTGATGTCCTCATCATCCTCCCTTCTTGAAATGAAGTCGTCCTCGTGAGCTCATATTCCTCACCCAAATAAGGCTTCAAATCTGCAATGTTAAAAGTGGGACTAACCCCAAAATCTGCAGGCAGCTCAAGTTTATATGCATTATCATTTATTTTCTCTAACACCTTAAATGGACCATCGACACGTGGCATTAGCTTTGATTTGCATAAATTAGAAACCTATCCTTACATAAATGTAACCAAACAAGATCTCCGGTGCAAAGACAACATGTTTTCTACCCTTATCTCCAGCAAGTTTATATTTAGCATTCATCGCTCAATGTTTTCCTTAGTTATCTCATGCATTTTAAAATCAATTCAGCACGTTCTTTAGCATCAAAATTAACCTTCTCCGAAGATGGAAGAGGCAACAAATCAATAGGTGCACGAGGTAGGAAGCCATACACAATTTCAAAGGGCACATCTTAGTAGTAGAATGCAATGAGCGATTATAAGCAAATTCAATATGAGGCAAGCATTCTTCCACATTTTCTTATTATTCTTCAAAACAGCCCTAAGCATAGTAGACAATGTTCTATTGACTACTTGGTTTATCCATCGGTTTGGGGTGACAAGTAGTACTAAAAGCAGTTTAGTCCCCAACTTAGCCCATAAACATCTCCAAAAGTGGCTAAGAAATTTAGTATCACGATCTGAAACAATAGTATTTGGCACACCATGCAAGCGAATAATTTCACGAAAGAACAAATCAGCAACATTAACGACATCATCGCTTTTATGACATGGTATAAAGTGTGCCATTTTAGAGAATCTATCCACGACAACAAATATGCTATCCCTCCTTCTTTGTTAGAGGTAAACCTAAAACAAAGTCCATAGATATATCCTCCCAAGGAACACTAGGCACAGGCAAAGGCATATATAAACCATGAGGATTGAGTCGTGACTTAGCTTTTTGACATGTAGTGCAGCGAGCAACAAAGCGCTCAACATCCGTCTCATCTTTGGCCAAAAGAAATGTGTAGCAAGTATATCCTCCGTCTTCTTGGCCAAAGTGTCCCATTAATCCTCCTCCATCGCCTCCTGCAACAACAAAAGGCGAACGAGCTAGCAGGAATGCATAGCTTGTTAGTACGGAACACAAAACCATCATTAATAACGAACTTGTTCCATGTTCTTCCTTCTTTACAATTCTGCATTACATCTTTAAAATCAGCATCATGCACATATTGATCTTTGATGGTCTCCAAACCAAATATTTTGAAGTCAAGTTGTGAAAGCATAGTATAGCGACGAGACAAAGCATCGGCAATAACATTTTCTTTACCCTTCTTGTGTTTAATGACATAAGGAAAGTCTCAATGAATTCAACCCATTTAGCATGTCTACGATTCAGTTTAGCTTGACTTTTAATATGTTTCAAAGATTCATGATCAGAATGTATAACAAATTCTTTGGGCCATAAATAATGTTGCCATGTCTCTAAAGTCGAACAAGAGCATATAATTCTTTGTCATAAGTAGAATAGTTCAGACTAGGCCCCTCAATTTTTCAGAAAAGTATACAACAGGTTTGCCATCTTGTAATAACACACCTCTAATCCAATTCCACTAGCATCACATTCAAGCTCAAAAGTCTTATTAAAGTCAGGAAGTTGGAGTAAAGGGCATGTGTCAACTTATCTTTCAATACCGTGAAGGCTTCTTCACATGCGGTACCCCAAACAAAAGCACATCCTTCTTTGTAAGCTCATTGAGAGGTGCAGCAATGGTGCTAAAGTCTCTCAAAGCGCCTATAGAAACCAGCGAGTCCAAGAAAACTCCTCACTTGTGTGACCGTTTTGGGCTGCGGCCAACTCTCAATAGCTTCAATCTTGGCTTTATCAACTTCAATTCCTGTGGAGTAACAACATAGCCAAGAAAAGATACTAAATTCGGTGCAAAGGTGCACTTCCCAAGGTTACCAAACAAGCGTGCATCACGTAGAGCATTAAAACAACGTAAATGTTCCAAATGTTCTTCCAAAGATTTGCTATAAATCAGTATATCATCAAAGTAAACTACCACAAATCGTCCAATGAAAGCACGTAAAACTTCGTTCATTAATCTCATGAAAGTACTAGGTGCATTAGTTAACCCAAAAGGCATGACTAACCACTCATATAATCCAAACTTAGTTTTAAATGCTGTTTTCCATTCATCTCCCAATTTCATACGAATTTGATGGTATCCACTCATAAATCAACTTTGGAGAATATTGTAGAGCCACTCAATTCATCAAGCATATCATCTAGCCTAGGAATAGGATGGCGATAACGAATAGTAATATTATTAATGCCTCTACAATCAACACACATCATGACGTACCATCCTTTTTAGGCACTAGTATAATAGGAACAGCACAAGGACTAAGAGATTGGCGTATATAACCTTTGTCGAGCAGCTCTGTACTTGCGCATAATCTCCTTCGTCTCCTCTGGATTGATGCGGTATGGTGCGCGGTTGGGTAGCGATGCACGGGAATTAAGTCAATTTGATGCTCAATCCCTCGAATAGGTGGTAATCCGGTGCTTGCGTCTTGTGGGAAGGCGTCGGCGAACTCTGCAAAATGTTAGTGACAGCGGGGGCAAAGAGGAAAACACGTCCTCGAATGAAAATAATGCCTCTTTGCACACAAAAGCATAGCAAACAGATTTGCTAGAATCTAGCTCATCAATATCAGATTTGGTGGCAAATAAACATGCACTTTTCAGGTTTAATTTGAAGCAACATTAGATGGTTTATTATTAGGCTTCATTTGTTGCTCAAATTCTTTTGCCACAATCTGATTTTCACTCTTATTTTTCTCTGTTTTGCTTTATTAGCTCTATTAATATCATCTTTCAAAATGGAATCAGGAGTCATAGGAAGCAAAGTAATATTTTATCCTTGTGAACAAGAGTATCTTGATTGTTTCTACCATGGTGTACTGAATTTTATCAAATTGCCATGGTCTACCAAGTAATAAGGAACATGCTTGCATAGGTACCACATCACAATCAACATAATCAGCATATGTAGAGATACTAAAATGCACACGAGCAGTCGTGTTACCTTAACCTTGCCGCTGTTGTTGAACCATTGGATGTAGTAAGGATGTGGATGTGGTCTTGTGGTGAGAAAGCTTCTCCACCATATCCATGCTAGCCAAGTTGTTGCAGCTCCCTCCATCTATGATGGCCTTGAATAGAGCGTTCCTTCACAACTCCTTTGTATGGAACAAGTTATGCCTCTGATTTTGCTCAACTTGTGTAACTGCACACTCAAAACACGTTGAGCAACTAAACATTCATACTGTCGGCATCTTGACAGCCATGTATTGCGTCTCAGGATCAGAATCATCTCCACCGTGTTCTTCATGTGTAATAAGAGCCAAAGTCTCTTCATCATAGTCACTAGCAGACTCATACCCACCATCCTCGGTAGCAATCATCACCTGCGCTGAGATTGGCATTCTCTCATAAAATGTCCTCTTCCCTTACAAGCGACGACAAATAATATCACTTGTGTGCCTGTTGGCGCCATGGAAGAAGAAGAGCTCTGTGTAGGCCCAGCGGTGTACTCTTGGCAGATAGTGGTGGTTGTGCCTGCTTTCTTGTATCACGGTTGGAGGTGGCAGCCGGCGGAGGTGCGGTGTAGTAGAGCGTGTGGAAGTAGATGATGCGCGTGGTGTCCATGATGAAGGTCGACCTGCGAGAAAAGTTAGTCGCGCCAAGGCACATCGATCCTGCACTTCACGTTCAGCTTTACAAGCAAGATGGAATAATCGAGTGATATTATTATAATCCTTGTAGTCTAGAATGGTCTGAATCTCTCTATTTAATCCACCCGAGAAAGCGTGCAAGCATAGCTTCATTCTCCTCAACAATACCACATCTAATCAAGCCGGTTTGTAATTCGATAATATTCTTCTACGAATTTTTCCTTGTCTTAAGCGCTGCAATTTTGAAGTAATTCACGCTGATAATATGGTGGAACCACGAGTCGCATAGCAGTTTTCAAAGCAGCCCAAGTAGCTGGAGCAGGATATAATCTACAATGTTGAGACCACCAAACACATGCAAAGCTAGTGAAAGCACAAACAGCGGAGGAACACGTCTCTCCTCGGGATATTGTAAACATGTAAATCGTTGTTCAGTTTCTAACTCCCAAGTAAGATATATATCGGGAACATATCTACCCTCAAATGGTGGAATATTCAATTTCAGTTTAGGGAGATGGTCATGATCTCGTACTGAAGAGGGCGAACATTGCCATTATTTGCATGTGGGCGACACTGGTGGTTGTGGTCTTTGGTGGTTGCACGTGGTTCGATGTTGATCAACCTCATCCTCGTAGCTCTCACATAATCATCCTCCCCGTCGCGACAGAGGGACCCTGAAGTATCAACAGACACCGGCAGCTTGGCGGTGAAGAGGGACACGGGAAGCTCGGCGGAGGGCTGTTTCGCGATGTGGAGGTAGTCCATGTTGTTGTAGTAGAGGTGCGTTAGGTGCAGCGGTGGTGGTGGTGGTAGGCAGCTTGAGCAATTCATTAAACTTGTTATCGAGCTTTGTTTGACGCCTTCTCAATGCCATCTATCTTCTCCATGGCCTCTTCAAATCTATTTAGCACATCGTCCACCTGCCCCTCATCATTTGTTGAAACTTATCATGTAGCGCTTTGTTTGTCATGTTCTCCCGGTCGGTCTAAATCGACTTGTGATCCTGCCATGGTTAGCGACAATAGAAACACACAAGAATATGATTGACGGACTACTAGGAAGTGGTGGTGGTGGTGTGGTGGGCGATCACAAATCCGTCAAGCAAATCTCAAATTCTTACAGTTCTTACCCGGCGGCGGTGATCGGCAACCGATGTAGTCAAAACTCTCAAAGCTTGGATAGGCGATTACGGGGAGAGTCAAGCATACGATGTAGATGTATGTGGAGCTGGGAAGGCTTATAATATGGTAGCAAAAATGGTTAGCAATAATCAATTCGAGAGATGCAAAGTTGAATAAGCGCTCAGCAGCAGTCTTGTCTTGGTCCTAGGCTGAACCGTGCTAGAGAGCGAGCCTAGAACACTAACAAAATCACGGCTGCTGCGGAAACAACGGAAAAGCACACTCTGGAATTTTTTTCGCTCTTTTTTTTTTTTTTTTTGCTTTGCTTTTTTTTTTTTTTGCTGCTGCTTTTTTTTTTTTTGCGAAAAATCACTATAATGGCGAGTGTCTCAAAACTCTTCCAGGTCAAGCGGCGGGATGGGCACGAAATTTTTTTCGACAAAAATTTTTTTTTATTGCCGGACCCAAAAAGCTGAAGCAGGTCAAAAAAACTTTCTATAGCAATGTTGTCTCAATCCACTTAGAAACACTTAAAAGCAGGATAGCGAGAAAATTTTTTCGACAAGTGCGTTTTCGGAAAATTTTGGGCCTAAACAGGTGGTTTCAGACTCTTTTTTTTTCGAAACCTACTCCTGCAAGGAAACACGAATCGGAAACTAGATGGATCTGAAAACAAACCTAATATGAGAAGAACTTCGGATTGGTGGTGGATATATGGTGGTGGTATATGGCGGTGGTGGAATATGGATACGGTTGGTGGTGGTATATGGATACGGATTGGTGGTGGTATATGGATCACGGTTGAGGCGGTGGCGGATAAGCAATGGTGGTAGATGGCAAGGCGATGATGATGGTGCGGCGGTGGCGTGACAACTTATGACCGAACTCGAAACTCTAAAGACTAGACTCTAAGACCAGCAACTTGACACGGCGATGCAACATAAATTCAACAAAGCAAAAACCCTAAAAAGATTATGCAAAGGCTCAGATTGGTTGGATATGATGAACTAACCTAATTTTTTTTGTGGCTTTTTCGTGGACTTTAGGTATGAAGAACAGACTCGATCTAATCTCTGAAAAGCTGTAAAATCTCACGAGCAACCTGAAAATCTGATACCACTTGATAGAGGCAAAGGTGTCCGTCTTTCGATGAGATGTGGTTTTCGCTTGGGAGGAAATCGACTTTGGCGATCCGACTACTGAGCGTCGAGGGCGTCGCGCCTTAGCAATCGCTAAACCAACTCGAGAGGTTATTGACCACGCGAACACGATCAACGACCACGAGGTGCATTTCCTGCGAGCAAGCGAAGAACAAGCAAGCTGAGATTGCAATCTGGATATTGCGAATATAAGATGAAAGCTTTATTGATCAAGGTGGGGTTACGTGGCGCCTTTATGCAGTCGTTGAACACAAGCGAAATCTGTGAAGTTGCAGCTATGGCGAACTTTTAATCTAAACAAAACCCAAGGTCTAAGCGGTGCCCTAAGGGCTGTATATATGGAGGAAGAGAATTTCGTGGCCCTTGGTGGAGGTCGAAATCAACCCTAACTCTTGTTTCCCCACATACGGACTCTAAAACAGCCTATACTTAAGTATTTCGAAATTACATGGGCCTGGCCCAATAATAAGGTATTGCATGACACCTAGAATAGCCTATGGGCGAATATTATGAAGTGGCATCTTGTATATTTCGTCCAAGGCCTCATGCACTCATTAGGGTGGCTTCAAAGTCCTGGAATCATCACTTGTAACTCCGTTCTTGTTCTCCTTAGCATGGCATTATCTCCATGCTTGTTCTTGCTCAATGTCCATCCTTCTCCAAGCTAGGGCCTTCATTTGTAAGCAAAACAAATGTATCCAATTTAAGCAGCATCATATTCTCATGAACATTAGAATCATTACCAAAGCGAAAGTACACGATAATTTAATTGGCGTCTTGTGAGCTCTAGTAATTGGTCCAGTATATGTAGCAGTAGGGGCTGTGGGTGTAACAATGGTATTGATGTCCTCATCAGCCACCCGGTCGGATAAACGACCCCGGCAAAAAGAAAGCGGCGGATGGCGCGCACACAAGCCGATATCACGATCCGCAAGATTAGCATCAAAAGGATGGCATAGTTAGGTCCATTTATGGGCCAAGAAAGCAAGCTCTTCAAAGCAATGCAACCGCCAAATATCCGAACATCACGGCACACCCAAATCTGAGCGCGCACATCCCTATGTTTCACCGATGAGGTCTTTGGATCACAATTTCGGTGAGTTCAAACCCGTAAACATAGAGGCATCTGACGGAACAACAGACCACAGAGTGCGGATTGAGATTACATCCTCCACATACACATGGCTAGAGGAGATGATCTCACGCCATAAAATACTTACCCTCAAACTCAAAGGCCATTTCGGCATTGGCAAAAGCCTCCCGAAAGTACCATTGGAAGTTGGGAAGAGCTCGAGGATCGTTTTCGGCAAATTTTGAAGGGACATCGTCCGCCCTCTGGATCTTGAGCGATGTAAGTCACATAACCCTACAGCCGGAGAGTCAGCTCGGAAATTCTGGAGCAGGTGCCTTACTAAAAAAGAACCAAATAGTCATTGTTGGACGGCGAAGCCTTAGCAGCCTTCAAACACAAGCGTCCAGGGCGTATGGCTCGCCATGAACACCTCGGCCAAGAAAAGCCAAGAACAATGGCGCATTAACAAGCCTCATGACCCGCTTTTGCGGCGGGAGAGGATAGCTTGCTAGCAAGATGCAGCACCAGTGACCCAAGTACATCCAGTAAGGGATGGAAGCGAAACCACGGCACAACAAGGACCAGCGCCGGACTAAAGGGAGCAGTGGAAAAAGCGCGGCAGTCAGCGCGGATTCAAAAGCTCACGGCGAGAACAACAAAAACTGCCCCTTAAGGACAATAGCGATGAGCTATCAACTTCAATAAAATCTTGGACAAGATATGTCAAATCCACAGTACTCGGGAGGCTGCAAACCACACCCACGAAATTGTTGGGTCTTCAAACAGTCGGCGAGACTCAACGCCCGAACACAAGGGCTCGACACACCAAGTGAACATGATGGCGAAACACGACAAGCGAAACCCGGAAAACAAAAGAATTTCCCACAAAGGTCAAAACAGTAAACTCACTTCCGTGATCAAAGGGAAGAACAAAGCGGCGCCCACTAAAATCGCGTCGCTGCTTTGGTTCATCAAAACCAATCACCTTCGACCATCGGGACTATTCGAAAGTATCCGGAGCGCAGGATGGACTGCCTTGATATTGGATCCTATAATTGGCGGATTCAATTTACACAAGTCCTCATGGATGGCGGCGATGACATAAACACGATATGTCGGGACACAATCTGCGAGGATGAGGATAGACCCAAACCAAATTAGCCATAGCAACACCTCCTTTAAAGGGGTAATGCCAGGCCCATATGCCCATTATGCGTGCTCCCTATGGCTAGAAGTTGTGTTGGTTCATCCGACAACTTCCGTCGCAAAAAGTTAGTCTTCCATGTCACCCGTTTAAAAGTAGCCATCAAGCACTATTGGGGCCTTGAAGCTTCGCCCGCTTTAACATAATACCGCATTATGCATCTCTAACACTTAAAATGCGGTCACAGCGGCATCATCTCGTTAAAGGAAGTATTAAGTGTTACTCGACACGGAAGAACGAGGCGCCTTGACAGCCCCACAGCTATCCGGCTCTGCTGAGCACTGAGAACTGAATTGGTCATTCAAACCCGGACACGGCTAGGCGAGTCCGGCGCCTATGGCATACCCTCATACAAGGGCTGCGCATGTATCATAAGAGACACTAAATGATGCGGAGCATCCCGATCATCCCCATGGACCTACAACCATCTCATCAAGAGCCAAGAGGACCCATGACACGAGCTAGAGCTAGAGCTCTCGAGCGAGGTGACCTCATTCCTTATTGATATCGCATATGATCCACTCGAGACATGGCTACTACCTAAGTCCCATATGCTATGCATGATTAGGTGTCAAGGGAACCTCCAGGGTGCGGCGTGAAGGCGGACAAGCCGCCAAGTCCATGGATGAAAGAACCAATGAAACAAGCAAAATCACCTTCGGGCCCGGACATCCGGCCATGACCCGGACATCCGGCCCTGAGCGCCACATCGCCTTGACCAACCTGCCAAAATACGGGACCGGACATCCGGCCTCCCGCCCGGACATCCGGCCCGTCCAGGCCCGGATATCCGGCTCCCCAGCGAAATCCGGCACCCCCTTCCAGTTCTGCTGAAACAGCCGCTCTAGCCGGACATCGGGCTGAAACCCGGACATCCGGCGCCTCATGAAGGCCGGACATCCGGCGCCTCGCGAAGGCCGGACATCGGCCCGGCGGCCGGACGTCCGGCCTCCCCTGCTGTGCTTGATGTCTCGAGAGCCATGTCCCTTGTACCCCTTCGCCCGAGACTACATATACTTGATCCCCTCCTCATTCTAGGGTTAGCTTTCAATTAGCTCATGTTTAGGTGAGAGAGCCTTTGCTCATCCACTTGGCTACTTCTCCTCGGAGATCAGGACCTCTACGGAGAAGATCCCCAAGCGGATTCAAGACCCCCTTCTAGGGTGGACCCATCAAGACCTCCTCTTGGAGAAGAACGGCTACTCGCGTATCCTTACCTTTGTTGATTTTGAATCCTGTGCCACTCTATGTGTTTGATAATCTAGCACTTGTGTGATCGTTTTCTTGTCGGTTGAGTGATCTCTCTCTCGTTCTCCTGTGTTTTCCCTCTTGTTCTTCGCGTGTTCGTTGTGATTCACCGTAGGATCCGCTCCAACGTGAAAGATGCATACGTGGGGTTCCGCCCTACATCATCTATGGATCGAGCTTAGGTTGATCACGTTTTTGGAGCCCCTACCCTCTTCTTCTAGCTTGATTTTGTTGTTTTGTCCTAATTTGAAAATTCCCACAAAAATAGCCCCAAATTTTTTGTGATTTGTTAGTGTGATGAAATTTTATTGGATTTGATCCGTGGATTTAGTGTGTTGCGGTAGATCTAGCTTTTCCCATCTTTTCCCCAATTTCCATCCACAAATTCGCTTGAATTTGACGGTTTCAACCTCTCCCGCGGTGTTCATCGTGCCGGACGTCGGCCAGTACCCGGACATCCAGCAGCCGGACATCCGGCCCGATCAGCCGGACATCCGGCGCCCGGACATCCGGCTCCTAGCCAGTTCCGGCCCTGGTAACTTCCATCCCTTCCACCACCCGATCACCGCCTCCGGTGGCAAATTTTGTCCGTGCCCATACACTTCAATTACCTCCACCACTTCGCATACCGCCACCATAGCCTTGTCCAATACCAATTCCGACCACGTTGCCAAATTTTGCCTTGAGAATTTGAGTTGGGGTTTCCAGTATGCTTTTGTGTTTGACTATCTAGAGTGCGGGTTAACATCAACATCACCACCGCTCATCTTCGTCAAGGGCGGTAACATCGTCGACACCTTTGTCATTACTTGCAATTGCATTGATAAACATCATAGCCCATCTTTTGCGTTGCTTACCTATCGAGACTAGCCATTGAGTATTGCGACAGCGTGACTTGTGCACTTTAGTGATCATACTCCATAGCATACATACCATACCAAAGTGGTGCATATCTTAGCATCTACTTGTGTGTCACAAAGTTGTCATCGCATACACAATTGCTATCTTGGTTCGTGAAGTTTGGCATGAGAAAAGAGCTCAAAAGAAAAGAGCCAATCAAGCTTTTAAGCAAAGAGAAAGATAAGCAAAGAGCTTATGAGCAAGAACCATAGCATCATACAACATTAAGATTGTCATACTTGATCATCTTGGATCAACACATCGACACACCATACATATAGCATACTTGGGATAGAAGTCGTTGCATTTTTGCTTAGTAGGTTGTGCACAAGTTCGTATCCTCCTATTGTGCAATCATGCTAGCGTCTCTCTAGTGTTGTGCAACAAGAGCATCTTGGTGAACTCCACATTTTGGCTCATCCTTGGTTGCATAACCCCATATTATCTATTTGCGCGTGTGTTCCCGTGTACCATATCTTGCTATTGGTCTACTTGTTACATTTGCAAATTTGTGAATCATTTCCAACTTTATTGAGTCTCACTTACAATTGCATCAAATTTTGTGCCACCATCCTAACCGAGCTCCACCATAAGCTTTTATTTGTGTAGGTGTGAGAACCGACAAGAATCGGTACCAAGAGTGCTATTTCATTGTCGCATTTGAGTGAACTTGATTCATTTTCAACATCGGTCAAAGGTACATTGGTATAAGTTCTTTTCCGTTCTACCACTCACATCTTACTTGGAATGATGGATAGGCCAAGTTCTTCTACCAACCCACTCTTCACCAAGCAAGGCGACGACATGTCTTCATCGTCACCAAGAGCCACCTCTTTGGTGCTGTGAGACATTGCACCAAGAACAACAAGCAATGGCGACGCGCCGACAACCTCGCCACCGACTTGCGACTCTCCGAACAGCGTACAAGAGACTACGCCGACAACAAGTTCGAGGCTCACAAGCAAGAGAATGATGCAAGAATGGGCCGAGATCCGCGCGTTGATGAGGACACGGCATCATTCCACTTCTTCATCATCAAGGCGGAGCCGCTCAGTCGACACTCGGCGACACCTTCTCGACTCAAGTACACCTACGCCGAACACTCTTGACGAGCCGCCGCGTCAAGACCGTCATGCATCTACGCAACCGCTACATGACAAGCATTCACAAGAGCAAGTTGATGATCAAGTTCCTCGTCCTCAATCAAACCAAGAGGCTTTGCTCAAGCTCAAGAGCGACAGCGTCTTCGTGCGTCAACAAGAGGAAGAAAGAGCACGTCGTCACCAAAGGCGAACAAGGCGCCAATGCTCGCGTCTTCAACAACAACAACGTGAGCGCAAGCTCTTGAAGTATAGCGTGCCCTTCAAGAATCAAGTAGAGCCGTCGCCAACCGCCAATCATGAGCGGCGCAATCAAGAAGAAGCCCTTGAGAAGAAATCCAAGAGAGGAACTACCAACCTCATGTACAACGTCAAGTTCCTCAAGCTCCTCCACAAGCTCGTCAAGCTCCACCTCAACATCAAGTTCAACAAGAGCAAGTTGATCATGGTCTTCCTCCGCACCAAGAGCAACATGAAGGCGATTACAATCCACGTCAAGGGCGTCATCATCAACATCGCCAACAACACAATGAAAACAGCGCTTCTGACAAGCTAAAATTCACCATGCCCAAGTTCAATGGAAGCAATGACCCGAAGACTACCTCTCATGGGCATTGAAGGTTGACAAAATCTTCGTTTGCACAACTTCGATGAAGCGAAGAAAATCGCTATGGCATCACTTGAGTTCCAAGATTATGTGCTCATATGGTGGGAACAAATCATTGGCGACGACAAGCAAGAGGTGAACCTCCAATCACCACTTGGGCTCAAATGAAGGATGTCATGCGAGCACGTTTTGTGCCAACATACTACAACGCGACCTCTTCAAGAAACTCCAACTACTCAAACAAGGAACAAAAGCGTTGAAGAATATTACAAGGAAATGGAGATAGCCATGATTGAGCCAATGTCAAGGAAGATGATGAGCAAACTATGGCACGTTTCTTGAATGGACTCAACCATCCCATCAAGAAGATCGCCGACTTCCAACCATACTCATCTCTCATTGAGCTCGTGCATCAAGCTACAAAGGCGGGCATGAAGTGCAAGATGACTTCAAATCGCCAAGTACTCATCCAAGACCTCGGTCTCTCCAACAACCAAGCTTCAACGACTCCTCCAACATCTACATCGACCAAGCCTTATTCAAGAAATGGCGACAAGTCAAGTTACAAGAAAACTTGACAAGTTCAAGTCGTCCTCCTCCTACTACAAGCAACTTCAAGCCGCGTGCTTCATCCTCTACTCCGACCGATGAGACCATCAAGACAAGCTCCTTCAAGTGTTTCACTTGCGGCGGCCGAGCCACAAGTCATCTGAATGCACCAACAAGCGCACCATGATCCTCAGCGGCGATGGCACATATGACTCCATGAGTGAAGAAGAAATGGAAGCCCTTGAGCAAGTGGCCATGCACGGCAAGTGAATGAAGATGAAGATGATCAAGTCTTTTGTGGCGAGGATTGAGCCCGCTCTCGTTATCTCAAGGTCTTGACTCTCCAACATCAACAAGAAGAAGACCAGCGATGCCACATCTTCCACACAAAAGCCGGCATCAATGGGCGGTCCATCAAGGTCATCATCGATGGAGGTAGTTGCCACAACTTGGCAAGTGAAGAACTATGCTCCAAGTTACAATTGGTCAGAGGAAGCACCCGCACCCTACAAGGTTCAATGGCTAAGTGACTCGGCACTATCTGAGTCGAACATCGGTCCAAGTCTCCTTCAAAATTGGTGCTTATGAAGACACTTTGGGTGTGATGTGGTCCCAATGACCGTTTGCCACCTCCTTCTTGGTCGACCATGGCAATTCGACCGTGGTGTCATCCACAATGGGCGAACCAATCACTATAGCCTCAAGATGAAAGGGAAGGAGTATGTGCTCGACCTATGTCTCCTAGTCAAGTGATAGCCGACAAACAAGCCACCCATCATAGAGAGAAGAGTGAAAGTGATCCACCCAAAAGTGAGTGAGAACCACAAGCCAAACTTGGCGACTAAAGCGCCTAGAGAAAAACCTCATCCTATTTGCCACCAAAAGTGAGATGAGAGAAGTGTGTGAGAACCCATCTCCGTGATGCACTTTGTCCTTGTGTGCAGGATGGAGAACCAAAACTAACACCATTCACGAGCTACCTTTGGTGTTTCAATCTCTTTGCAGGAATTCCAAGATGTTTTCCCGATGAGCTACCTCGGGTCTACCTCCTCTTGAGGCATTGAGCATCGAATCGACCTCATCCCGGGCGCCTCTACAAACAAAGCTCCATACCGAGTCAATCCGGAAGAAACCAAGGAGATTCACGGCAAGTACAACAACTCATCGACAACGGTCATATGCGTGAAAGCCTAAGCCCTTGTGCCGTTCCGGTTATTCTTGTGCCTAAGCCCGATGGAAGTTTCCGCTTGTGTTCGATTGTAGACCTATCAATGCTATTTCCGTTCGATATAGGCATCCCATTCCTCGCTTAGATGACATGCTTGATGAACTTAGTGGAGCCAACTTTTCTCAAAATTGATCTTAAAAGTGGCTATTATCAAATCCGCATACGAGAGGGTGATGAATGGAAAGCTGCTTTCAAAACCAAATTTGGTTTATATGAGTGGTTAGTGATGCCTATGGGTCTTCGGAAGCTCCGGTACTTTTGTCGTCTTATGCATCATGTGCCGTCCTTACATTGGAGTCTTTGTTGTGGTCTACTTTGGCGATATTCTTGTGTTTAGCAAAACCATGAAAGAGCACATCAATCATGTAAAATCTGTGTTGCAAACTCTTACATAAGGAAAGTCTTTATCACGAACTTGAAAAAATGCACTTCGGAGTTGACAAAGTGGTTTTCTTGGGTTTTGTTGTCTCCTCAAAGGGTGTCCATGTTGATGAATCTAAAATTGAAGCAATCAAAACTTGGCCCCAACCAACCAATTTGCAACAAGTCGAAGTTTTCTTGGTCTTGCGGGTTTCTATAATCGCTTTGTGAAAGATTTTAGCACAATTGCCGCTCCTTTGCATGCTTTGAGCAAGAAGAATACTCCCTTTGTTTGGGAACCTTGCAATCAACCGCTTTTGATGAGCTCAAGTCTTTGCTTACTCATGCTCCGATTCTTGCTTTACCCAATTTTGACAAAACTTTTGAGGTTCATTGTGATGCAAGTTGTGCGGAATTGGCGGAGTTTTGATGCAAGAAAAAGCGAGCCATTGCTTATTTTAGTGAAAAACTCTCGGTGCTCAACAATTATCCATCTATGACAAAGAATTGTATTCTTTAGTCGTGTGCTACATGTTTGGGAACATTACCTTAGACCGCATGAGTTTGTCATCCATACAGATCATGAAGCGGCTTAAGTACCTCAAAGGTCAAACTAAATTGAACAAGCGTCATGCCAAATGGAGTGAATTCATTGAATCTTTTCCTTATGTGATCAAGTACATTAAGGAAAAGAGAATGTAGTTCTTGACAGCTTTCACACATATGCATGCTTGTCACCCAACTTGAGTTGAATGTTATTGGTTTTGAGCATATCAAAGACTTGTATGAGCATGATACATCTTTTGCTTCTCCTTATGCTAAGTGTTTGGCCTTATCGTCTTGGGAACAATATTACATCAAGGATGGTTACCTTATGAGAGCTAACAAACTTTGCATTCCCGAGTCTTCTCTTCGTTCGCTCCTTTTGCAAGAGGCTCATGGGCGGACTCATGGGACTCTTTGACGCGACAAGACATTATACGCTCTCCAACAACTACTTTTGGCCCAAGATGTTCTGCGACGTCTCACGCTTCACCAACCGATGCTATATATATGCATAAAGCTAAGTCTAAAGCTCAATCTCATGGTCTTTACATGCCTCTTCCTATTCCATATCAACCATGGGAGGACATTAGTATGGATTTTGTACTTGGTTTGCCTAGGACTCAAAATGGCAAGGATTCCGTGTTTGTTGTTGTGGATAGATTTTCTAAGATGGCACATTTCATTCCTTGCAACAAGATGAGCGATGCTTCACATGTTGCAAATCTCTTTTGTAGGGAAATCTTGCGACTCCATGGCGTACCAAAGACAATCGTCTCCGATCGCGACGTCAAGTTCTTGAGTTACTTTTGGAAGACCCTATGTGCCAAGCTTGGAATCAAGCTCTTGTTCTCCTCGGCATACCATCCTCAAACCGGCGGCCAAGCGGAGGTGACGAACACACACTATCCACTCTACTTGTGTCTTGATCAAGAAGAACATCAAGGAGTGGGAAGCATGTCTACCCATCGCCGAAATGCGCCTACAATCGTGCAAGACATTCAACTACCGGCAAGTCCCCTTGAGGTGCGTCTACGGTTTCAACCCATTGTCCCCATTGGACATTCTACCACTTCCTCTCCAAGGCGCACCAACATGGATGCAAGTGAGCAGGCAAGCTACATCAAGAAGATGCCGAAGATACAAGGCACACCATTGGCGCCAAGTACAGCGCCAAGCAAACAAGCTCAACGCCAACAAGCAACCATCGTCTTCAACATTGGTGATCTAGTGTGGCTACACCTTCGCAAGGACCGCTTCCCCAAAGAGCATAAGTCAAGCTTCTCCCTCGAGCGATGGACCCTTCAAGGTGCTATGCGCTTCTAGCGACAACGCTTACAAGATCGGCATACCTCGCGACAAGTACAGCGTGGCGACATCTTCAACGTCAAGGACCTTGCACCTTTCCATGGAGATGAAGCTTTTGATCCGAAGTCGGATCTCTCCCAAGGGGAGATGATGCGGAGCATCCCGATCATCCCCATGGACCTACAACCATCTCATCAAGAGCCAAGAGGACCCATGACACGAGCTAGAGCTAGAGCTCTCGAGAGCGAGGTGACCTCATTCCTTTTGATATCGCATATGATCCACTCGAGACATGGCTACTACCTAAGTCCGATATGCTATGCATGATTAGGTGTCAAGGTAACCTCCAGGGTGCAGCGTGAAGGCGGACAAGCCGCCAAGTCCATGGATGAAGAACCAATGAAACAAGCAAATCACCTTCCGGGCCGGACATCCGGCCATGACCCCGGACATCCGGCCCCTGAGCGCCACATCGCCTTGACCAACCTGCCAAAGTACAGGACCCGGACATCCGGCCTCCCCCCCGGACATCCGGCCCGTCCGAGCCCGGATATCCGGCTCCCGGCCCGAAATCGGCACCCCTTCCAGTTCTGCTGAAGCGGCCGCTCTGCCGGACATCCGGGCTGAGAGCCGGACATCCGGCGCCTCGCGAAAGGCGGACATCGGCCCGGCCTTGGACATCCGGCCTCCCACACTGCCTTGATGTCTCGAGCCATGTCCCTTGTACCCCTTCGCCGAGACTACATATGCTTGATCCCTCCTCATTCTAGGGTTAGCTTTGAATTAGCTCATGTTTAGGTGAGAGAGCCTTTGCTCATCCACTTGGCTACTTCTCCTCGGAGATCGGGACCTCTCTGGAGAAGATCCCCAAGCGGTTCAAGACCCCCTTCTAGGGTGGACCCATCAAGACCTCCTCTTGGAAAACGGCTACTCGTGTATCCTTACCTTTGTTGATTTTGAATCTTGTGCCACTCTATGTGTTTGATAATCTAGCACTTGTGTGATCGTTTTCTTGTCGGTTGAGTGATCTCTCTCTCGTTCTCCCCGTGTTTTCCCTCTTGTTCTTCGGCGTGTTCGTCGTGATTCACCGTAGGATCCGCTCCAACGTGAAAGATCGCCCACGTAGGGTTCAGCCCTACATCACTAAAGCTCAATTTTATTCACTTCTTCGAGTCGTACTCTGTTTATTTAATATAAAGTACATCTTTCGCACGATCCTTTTTCTTTCAAACTAAGTTCCTCTCTTTTACTGGATGAACAACGTGCTACACCCGTCGAGGATCACGGCTGCTTGGAACCACGGTAGCGAGGCGTGCGGTAGGGACCGTTGCAAGATTCATTTCAGATTAAGACCTGCGTAAACCATTTTCCTTTGTCTCTTGTTGATATACATCCCGGCTCCTTACTATAACGAGGAGGAGGTGGCGCTTTGGCATTAGCGCACAGAATTTTTCGGCGTGCACGGACACCGGGGCTTAGGGCATTATTCTGCCCATCTTCATAAGGACCGAATACCTTAGGGAGTATTGGCGTCTCGAGTTAGGCCTTATATGCATCAGCTCGAATCATGTCTTGGGTCAAATGTTGGGTTGCCCGGCTCCTGTGTTTTGCTGCCTTACGTTCCGTTTTATCGGCTAGCAGCGGCACTAGGAGAACTCTGCGATTGTGCTCCGGTTGGGCGGGCGAGCACCTCGATGAAAGCGGCGGCTGTCATGATATAGCGAGGCTGGTCAACCACTCGATGACTCCTTTGGAATGTTTAGGATTCCTCCGCGTTAACGAAGGACGGTTTCGGATCGAGGCACATCGCCGCCCGAATTCGGAGAGTCGGCGCCCCAAAGACTATATAGTAGCCCCACCCTCAAACTCCTATGGCTAAGTGAAAGTGATAAAGCATTATAGTCCGGTTGCCTAGTTTGCTCGCTACCACCTCCTTAACAGGACCAAGGCGTTGCATTAAGTGTGAAAGCGCTTTCTTTGCAAACACCCCGCACTATGTGCGTGGGGGCTGAAACCAGGACTGCCATCTTTCAGGTTATATATACATATACATAAGCGGCCGCCTGGGGAGTAGTTTACTACTTACGCACAAGTATAAAAGCTCGTATATTATATTGAAACATTGTTTTCACAAATCATACATGTCATTTAAACATAATATCCTTGAACCTGCGTCTCTATTAAGCAAGCGCCTGCGGAACTTCTTCAAAGTAGTGCTCGGTAGGTACTAAACTTACATCGAATCTTGGGATGCAAGCGCCGTGGGCCTTCATCTCGCCGGTATGTCTTGCACGGGCGAGCCATCGCGCTCCTCAATACCGCCCGACCGCTTCATTGCGTCGTCTGTGATACCGCACCAAGGCTGTTGCACTAAACCAAAATAACTCTTGGTGGGGTCCGCCCGGTCACAAATGAGTCAAGATATGCTTCATGGCAAATCCGGACAATCGATTCAGCTCAGCCCATTCGGCCAACCGATCGGTCAACGGAAGAGGACGCTCGGACTATGGAATTGCGACCAATATAGCTCTTCCCTTACGCCCTTACGGCCCGCAAGTGCTCAACCACGTCGCGGCGCTTCGTCGCCAAGTCTAGATAAGCATCCTCCAAACTCCACAACTTGTCCAGCGAGCATACATTGGATCCGTATATTTCCTCCATAGCGAAGCGGTTTTCCGGCCGCAATTGCTCGGCTGACTCAGCTCCTCCTTGGCAGCTCTCAAAGCGAGTGGGCATTCTTGGATTGGCGGCTGCCTTTTCGAGCCCTCTTGCTCCGCTCGGCGTTCTTTTCAAGAACCTCGCGGCGATCGATAGTATTCTTCAACTTTACGGCCATATCGGCCATTTCCTCCTGCTTGGCGATGAGCAGCCCGTTTGGCTTTTAGCTCTTCGCCGCCCTTAAGCGGCCGCATTACTGCCGGCTTGCTCTTTCGCTCGGCGAGTTCGCGCAGCTCCTCCGGCAGCGGCACCATCTGCATTAAGCATACAAATAGTAAGACATAGGCGTCATGCTCCCTTACCGGTGTCGCGTAGAAGTCTCATACCTTGTGACTCGTCAAACCGTTTATTGACCAGTAGCGATGTCCGCATCCGCCTCGTCAAGTTGCCGCTTTAGTTGGCATATTCATCGATCCGACCGACCACCGGACGCCCGCCCCTGTTTAGGAAGCGGCGATATGTTATAACTGAGATTTTGATCCTCGACGCGCTGTCAATTTTGACAACATACCGAGTCTCGAGGGCTACTATCTATCTGGCGCATTCTATATGCATAACTATTAGAAGGTACATCATTTTGCGTACCTCGAACCCCGTCGATAAGCTTACGGCGGCCGTGCAATCCGCTCTCCGCGGATGCAATCCTTTCAATCACTATACCCTTTAGAACTGCTGTTCTTCTAGATAGCCGCCGCTTGAGCAGATCCTTCAGCTCCTCAACCGCACACCACTTGGCGCGGACCTTTCGGCCTGCGGACAGGGAACCCTCGCGGCGACACCTCGGGGTCGTCCGCCTCGCATGGTGCGGCGGCGGCGAGGCGTTCGCTCTCCATCATCTCCGGAAGAAGATTCCCCGAAGACGAGCTCTGCTGAGAAGGGCTGAGATAAATACAAGGTACAATTTCGGTTATCTTTAGAAATAAATAAGGGATGTTCCTTATATACAAGACCCCTACTTTTTACTTACGTGATGAGGACATCAATACCATTGTTACACCCGCAGCCCCTGCTGCTATACATACTGGACCAATTACTAGAGCTCGCATGCGCCAATTTGAATTATCGGTGGTTTAGTTTCTTGTAGCGATTCCAATGTTCATGAGAATATGATGCTGCCTAAATTGGATACATTTGTTTTGCTTACAAATGAAGGGCCTAGCTTGGAGAAGGATGAACATTGGAGCAAGTTCAAGCATGGAGATGTTGGCATGCATAAGAGGAACAAACGGAGTTACAAGTGATGATTCGGGACTTTGAAGCCACCCTAATGAGTGCATGAGGCCTTGGACGAAATATACAAGATGCCACTTCATAATATTAGTCCATAGGCTATTCTAGGTCTTCGTCACCTTATTATTGGGCCAGGCCCATGTAATTTCGAAATACTTAAGTATAGGCTGTTTTTAGAGTCCGTATGTGTGGGGAAACAAGAGTTAGGGTTGGTTTGGGACCCCTCCCTCAAGGGCCACGAAATTCCTCCTTTTCCTCCATATATACAGCCCTTAGAGGCGTCGTTTAGACTTTGGGTTTTGTTTAGACCAAAAGTTAGCCATAGCAACAACCGCATGCCGTTTGTGTTCAACGACCGGACCAAAGGCGTCACGAAGCCCACCTTCATTAATAAAGCTTTCCTCTTATATTCGCAATATCAGATTGCAATCTTAGTTTCTTGCTTGTTCTTCATTTGCTCGCGCGAAGCAGGCCCTCGTGGTCGGAGTTGATCGTGCTCGGCGTGGTCAATAACCCTCGGAAGTTGGTTTAGCGATTGCTAAAGCGCGGCGTCTCGCGCGTCACGTGGTCGGATCGTCAAGGTCGACTCCCACGAAGCGATAGCCACCATCTCATCGAAACATCGGGACACCTTTGCCTCTATCAAGTGGTATCAGATTTTCAGGTTGCTCGGTGAGATTTTACAGATTTTTAAATAGATTAGATCGAGTCTGTTCTTCATACCTAAAGTCCACAAAAAAGCCACAAAAAATAGGGTTAGTTCATCATATCCGAACCAATCGAGCCTTTGCATAATCTTTTAGGGTTTTGCTTTGTTGAATTTGCGGTTGCATCGTCGTGTCTAGTTCTGGTCTTAGCGTCTAGTCTTTTAGAGTTTGAGTTACGGTCATAAGTTGTCACGCGCCACCGCACCATCATCATCGCCCTGCCACCTACCACCACCGCTCGAATCCGTATCCATAGGCCACCACCAATCCGTGTCCGTATACCACCACCGATCCATATCCATATACTACCCGCTACCACCACCGCTACCATATACCACCACCATATATCCACCACCAATCCGAGTTCCTTGCATATTAGGTTTGTTTTGAGATCCATCTAGTTTACGATTTGTGTTTTCCTTGCGGAGTAGGTTTGAAAAAAAATGCACTTGTCAAAAATTTTACGGCTATCCTATTTTTAGGTGTTTATAAGCGTATTGAGCGATCGCCGTTATAGAAAGTTTTTTGACCCGTTTCGATTTTGGGTCAAGGCGATCGAAAAAAAAATTTTGGTCAAAAAAATTTCGTGCCCATCCTGTCAGTTTGACCTCGGAAGACTTTTGAGACACTCGCCATTATAGTGATTTTTCGCAAAAAAAAAGCAGCGCCAAAAAAAAAAAAAAAAAAAATCCAGTGTGCTTTTCCCTTGTTTACGTGCAGTGCCGTGATTTTGTTAGTGTTCTAGGCTCGTGTCTCTAGCGGTCTAGCCTAGGACCAACATAATACAAATCATTGAGCATTTATTCAACTTTGCATCTCTGAATTGATTATTCTGACCCTTTTTGCTACCATATTATAAGCCTTCCCAGCTCCACATACATCTACATCGTCGTTTGACTCTCCACAGTAATCGCTCTATCAAGCTTTGAGAGTTTTGACTACATCGGTTGCCGATCACGCTTCTTCTTTGGGTAGAAGCTGGTAAAATTTGAGATTTGCTTGTGGTTGTGTGTCCACCACCACCACCACCACTTCCTAGTAGTCTGTGAATCATATTCTTGTGTGTTTCTATTGCTGCTAACCATGGCAGGATCACAAGCAGCGAGGTATTGGGAGAACATGACAAACAAAGCGCTACATGATAAGTTTCAACAAATGATGAGTGGGCAGGTGGAAGATGTGCTAAATAGATTTGAAGAGGCCATGGAGAAGATAGATGGCATTGAGAAGGCGTTGAAACAAAGCTCGATAACAGGTTTAATGAATTGCTCGTGCGTCTACCACCACCACCACGGCTGCACTGGCGCACCTCTACAACAACAACAACGACTACCTCCACGTCGTGAAGCAACCCTTGCCGAAGCGAGCCGTGTCCCTCTTGACTGGCCAAGCTCTGCGTCTGCTGCTTGATATACGTGGCTCCTGCTGGCGATGTGGAGGAGGATGATTATGTGAGAGATTACGAGGATGAGGTTGATCAACATCGAACTCGTGCAACCACCAGCACCACAACCACCGAGGTCGTCCACATGCAAATAATGGCAATGTTGGGCTCCCCTTGAGTGCGAGATCATGACCATCTCCCTAAACTGAAACTGAATATTCCACCATTTGAGGGTAGATATGTTCTGATATATATCTTACTTGGGAGTTAAGCCCGAACAACGATTTACATGTTTACAATATCACGAGGAGGCGTGTTCCTGCTGCTGTTTGTGCTTTCACTAGCTTTGCATGTGTTTAGTGGTGCGAACATTGTAGATTATATCCTGTTCCAGCTACTTGGGCTGCTTTGAAAACTGCTATGCGTACTCGTTGGGTTCCACCATATTATCAGCGTGAATTACTTCAAAATTGCAGCGCTTAAGACAAGGAAAAATTCGGTGAAGAATATTATCGGGAGTTACAAACTGGCTTGATTAGATGTGGTATTGTTGAGGAGAATGAAGCTATGCTTGCGTTTTACGGGTGGATTAAATAGAGATTGAGACCATTCTAGACTACAAGGATTATAATAATATCACTCGATTATTCCATCTTGCTTGTAAAGCTGAGCGTGAAGTGTAGGATCGACGGCGTTGGCGCGAACTAACTTTTCTGCAGGTCGACCTTCATCATGGACACCACGTGCATCATCTACTTCCACGTTACGCTACACGGCACCTCCGTCGGCTGCCACCTCAACCGTGATACAAGCGAGGCACAACCACCACTATCGCCAAGAGCACACTGCTTTGGGCCTACAGAGCTCTTCTTCTTCCATGGCGTCAGCAGGGCACACAAGTGATATTATTTGTAAATGCGTTGTAAGGAAGAGGACATTTCTTGAGAGAATGCCAATCTCAGCGTGTGATGATTGCTCTTGAAGATGGTGGGTATGAGTCCGCTAGTGACTATGATGAAGAGACTTTGGCTCTTATTACACATGAAGAACACGGTGGAGATGATTACGATCATGAGGCGCAATACATGGCTCTTTGAAGATCTTGACGGTATGAATGTTTAGTTGCTCAACGTGTTTTGAGTGTGCAGGTTACACAAGCTGAGCAAAATCGGAGGCATAACTTGTTCCATACAAAGGGAGTTGTGAAGGAGCGTTCTATTAGCGTCATCATAGATGGAGGGAGCTGCAACAACAGCTAGCATGGATATGGTGGAAGCTTTCTCTCACCACAAGACCACATCCACATCCTTACTACATCCAATGGTGCAACAACAGCGGCAAGGTTAAGGTAACACGTCTTGTTAGTGTGTATTTTAGTATCTCTACATATCTGATTATGTTGATTGTGATGTGGTACCTATGCAAGCATGTTCCTTATTACTTGGTAGACCATGGCAATTTGATAAAAATTCTGTACACCATGGTAGAAACAATCGAGTATACTCTTGTTCACAAGGATAAAATATTACTTTGCTTCCTATGACTCTGATTCCATTTTGAAAGATGATATTAATAGAGCTAATAAAGCAAAACAGGAGAAAAATAAGAGTGAAAATCAGATTGTGGCAAAAGAATTTGAGCAACAAATGAAGCCTAATAATAAACCATCTAATGTTACTTCTGAAATTAAACTGAAAAGTGCATGTTTATTTGCCACCAAATCTGATATTGATGAGCTAGATTCTAGCAAATCTGTTTGCTATGCTTTTGTGTGCAAAGAGGCATTATTTTCATTAGGGCGTGCCTTCCTCTTTGCCCTGCTGTCACTAACATTTTGGGAGTTATTGGCGTCTTCCCACAAGGCGTGCCACGGGATTACCACCTATTAGAGGATTGAGCATCAAAATGACTTAATTCCGCTGCATCACTACCAACCGCGCACCATACCATACCAATCCGGAGGAGGCGAAGGAGATTATCGTCAAGTCACAGGAGCTGCTCGACAAAGGTTATATCGTGAATCTCTTAGTCCTTGTGCTGTTCCTATTATACTAGTGCCTAAAAAGGATGGTGCGTCGGCGTATGTGTGTTGATTGTAGAGGCATTAATAATATTACTATTCGTTATCGTCATCCTATTCCTAGGCTAGATGATATGCTTGATGAATTGAGTGGCTCTACAATATTCTCCAAAGTTGATTTGCGTAGTGATAGAGGCAAAGGTGTCCCGTCTTTCGATGAGATGTGGTTTTCGCTTTGGAGGAAGTCGACTTTGGCGATCGACTCTGAGCGTCGCGGGGTCGTCGCCTTAGCAATCGCTAAACCAACTCCGAGAGGTTATTGACCACACGAACACGATCAACGACCACGAGTGCATTTCCTGCGAGCAAGCGAAGAACAAGCAAGAAAGCTGAGATTGCAATCTGGATATTGCGAATATAAGATGAAAGCTTTATTGATCAAGGTGGGGTTACTGTGGCGCCTTTATGCAGTCGTTGAACACAAGCGAAATCAGCGAAGTTGCAGCTATGGCGAACTTTTAATCTAAACAAAACCCAAGGTCTAAGCGGTGCCCTAAGGGCTGTATATATGGAGGAAGAGAATTTCGTGGCCCTTGGTGGAGGGTCGAAATCAACCCTAACTCTTGTTCCCCCCACATCGGACTCTAAAACAGCCTATACTTAAGTATTTCGAAATTACATGGGCTGGCCCAATAATAAGGTGTGCTTGACACCTAGAATAGCCTATGGGCGAATATTATGAAGTGGCATCTTGTATATTTCGTCCAAGGCCTCATCACACTCATTAGGGTGGCTTCAAAGTCCTGGAATCATCACTTGTAACTCCGTTCTTGTTCTCCTTGCATGGCATTATCTCCATGCTTGTTCTTGCTCAATGTCCATCCTTCTCCAAGCTAGGCCCTTCATTTGTAAGCAAAACAAATGTATCCAATTTAAGCAGCATCATATTCTCATGAACATTAGAATCATTACCAAAAGCGAAAGTACACGATAATTTAATTGGCGTCTGTGAGCTCTAGTAATTGGTCCGATATATGTAGCGATAGGGGTTGTGGGTGTAACAATGGTATTGATGTCCTCATCGGATACCATCAAATTAAATATGAAATTGGGAGATGAATGGAAAACAGCATTTAAAACTAAGTTTGGATTATATGAGTGGTTAGTCATGCCTTTTGGGTTAACTAATGCACCTAGTACTTTCATGAGATTAATGAGCGAAGTTTCGTGCTTTCATTGGACGATTTGTGGTAGTTTACTTTGATGATATCTGATTTATAGCAAATCTTTGGAAGAACATTTGGAACATTTATGTGCTGTTTTAATGCTCTCGTGATGCGTTTGTTTGGTAACCTTGGGAAGTGCACCTTTTGCACCGACCGAGTATCTTTTCTTGGCTATGTTGTTACTCCACGAGGGAATTGAAGTTGATAAAGCCAAGATTGAAGCTATTGAGAGTTGGCGCAGCCAAAGCGGTCACACAAGTGAGGAGTTTTCTTGGACTCGCTGGTTTCTATAGGCGTTTTGTGAGAGACTTTAGCACCATTGCTGCACCTCTCAATGAGCTTACAAAGAAGGATGTGCCTTTTGTTTGGGGTACCGCTTTGGGAAGAAGCCTTCACGGTATTGAAGATAAGTCGACACATGCTCCTTTACTCCAACTTCGACTTTAATAAGACTTTTGAGCTTGAATGTGATGCTAGTGGAATTGGATTAGGAGGTGTGTTATTACAAGATGGCAAACCTGTTGCATACTTTTTGAAAAATTGAGTGGGCCTAGTCTGAACTATTCTACTTATGACAAAAGAATTATATGCTCTTGTTAGGACTTTAGAGACATGGCAACCTTATTTATGGCCCAAAGAATTTGTTATACATTACGATCATGAATCTTTGAAACATATTAAAAGTCAAGCTAAACTGAATCGTAGACATGCTAAATGGGTTGAATTCATTGAGACTTTCCCTTATGTCATTAAACACAAGAAGGGTAAAGAAAATGTTATTCTTGATGCTTTGTCTAAATCGCTATACTATGCTTTCACAACTTGACTTCAAAATATTTGGTTTGGAGACCATCAAAGATCAATATGTGCATGATGCTGATTTTAAAGATGTAATGCAGAATTATAAAGAAGGAAGAACATGGAACAAGTTAGTTATTAATGATGGTTTTGTGTTCGTGCTAACAAGCTATGCATTCCTGCTAGCTCTGTTAGTCTTTTGTTGTTGCGGGGCGCATGGAGGAGGATTAATGGGACACTTTGGCGTCAAGAAGGCGGAGGATATACTTACTACACATTTCTTTTGGCCAAAGATGAGGCGGGATGTTGGCGTTTTGTTGCTCGCTGCACTACATGTCAAAAAGCTAAGTCACGACTCAATCCTCATGGTTTATATATGCCTTTGCTGTGCCTAGTGTTCCTTGGGAGGATATATCTATGGACTTTGTTTTAGGTTTACCTCGAACAAAGAAGGGAGGATAACATATTTGTTGTCGTGGATAGATTCTCGAAAATGGCACACTTTATACCATGTCATAAAAGCGATGATCTTTGTTAATGTTGCTGATTTGTTCTTTATTGAAATTATTAAACTTGCATGGTGTGCCAAATACTATTGTTTCAGATCGTGATACTAAATTTCTTAGCCACTTTTGGAGATATTTATGGGCTAAGTTGGGGACTAAACTGCTTTTTAGTACTACTTGTCACCCCCAAACTGATGGACAAACTGAAGTAGTCAATAGAACATTGTCTACTATGCTTAGGGCTGTTTTGAAGAATAATAAGAAAATGTGGGAAGAATGCTTGCCCCATATTGAATTTGCTTATAATCGTTCATTGCATTCTACTACTAAGATGTGCCCTTTTGAAATTGTGTATGGCTTCCTACCTCGTGCACCTATTGATTTGTTGCCTCTTCCATCTTGGAGAAGGTTAATTTTGATGCTAAAAGCGTGCTGAATTGATTTTAAACATGCATGAGTTAACTAAGGAAAACATTGAGCGTATGAATGCTAATATAAACTTCTTTGGAGATAAGGGTAGAAAACATGTTGTCTTTGCACTGGAGATCTTGTTTGGTTACATTTGCGTGAGATAGGTTTCCTAATTTGCGCAAATCAAAGCTAATGCCACGTCTTGATGGTCCATTTAAGGTGTTAGAAAATAAATGATAATGCATATAAACTTGAGCTGCTGCAGATTTTGGGGTTAGTCCACTTTTAACATTGCAGATTTGAAGCCTTATTTGGGTGAGGAAGATGAGCTTCCGTCGAGGGCGACTTCATTTCAAGAAGGGAGGATGATGAGGACATCAATACCATTGTTACACCACAGCCCTATTTGCTATACATCTTGGACCAATTACTAGAGCTCGCGCGCCAATTGAATTATCGGTAGTTTAGTTTCTTGTAGCGATTCCAATGTTCATGAGAATATGATGCTGCCTAAATTGGATACATTTGTTTTGCTTACAAATGAAGGGCCTAGCTTGGAGAAGGATGAACATTGGAGCAAGTTCAAGCATGGAGATGTTGGCATGCTTAAAGAGGAACAAACGGAGTTACAAGTGATGATTCAGGACTTTGAAGCCACCTAATGAGTGCATGAGGCCTTGGACGAAATATACAAGATGCCACTTCATAATATTAGTCCATAGGCTATTCTAGGTGCTCGTCACCTTATTATTGGGCCAGGCCCATGTAATTTCGAAATACTTAAGTATAGGCTGTTTTAGAGTCCATATGTGTGGGGAAACAAGAGTTAGGGTTGGTTTGGACCCCTCCCTCAAGGGCCACGAAATTCCCTCATTTTCCTCCATATATACAGCCCTTAGGCGTCGTTTAGACTTTGGGTTTTGTTTAGATCAAAAGTTAGCCATAGCAGCAACCGGCGTGCCGTTTGTGTTCAGCGACCGGACCAAGCGTCACAGAACCCCACCTTCATTAATAAAGCTTTCCTCTTATATTCGCAATATCCAGATTGCAATCTTAGTTTCTTGCTTGTTCTTCGTTTGCTCGCGAGAAGCAGGCCCTCGTGGTCAGGTTGATCGTGCTCGGCGTGGTCAATAACCCTCGGAAGTTGGTTTAGCGATTGCTAAAGCGCGGCGTCTCGCGCGCGTCGTGGTCGGATCGTCAAGGTCGACTCCCACGAAGCGATAGCCACCATCTCATCGAAACATGGGGACACCTTTGCCTCTATCATTACGGCTCATTTGGAGGCTGATCACCTTGGGAAATAGTGCGGCTGGGTTACTTCCAGCGTCGGACTCTCGGCGAAGATTCCTTTCCCTCTTTGAGGCCTTGACCTCCGGATCTTCGAGCGGTCCTCTTCTCTCTTGAAATATGGGACTTTTAATCCCTCCTTCCTTGATAGCCTCCTTCGTAAGGCGGTAGCTTCCCCTCCCCCTTCGCCTTCTTCAAAAGGCTCGACCTTTAACATCTTGGTCAGCATGGGATCCGGCGTGGTCTCCGGGAGGGGAGCCGGACACCTTATTAACTTTGCCTTGGCTATCCACTCCTGTTCAAGAAATGGCTCCTTTTAAGGGCATATGTATATATAAAATGAATGAACAGCTTGTCCGGATTCTGAGGACTACTTACTTGAGTATCCAGGCGATTGCAGCTTAGTCCTGCGTCCTCGGTCGGTCGGACACTTCTCTTGTGATCCGAAGAACAGTTTATACATCTCCACAGGCGTCGTGCCCATAAAATTTTGGAGGCTTCGTGTTCCCTCGGATTAAATTCCCACAGGCGGAGGGGCGGCGTTTGCATGGCAGAGGCGCGGATCAACATAACTGCGCCTTTGTAATCAGATTGATCTCTCTTTCTTGGAGGTCTCGAATCGGCCTGCAGCAAAGGCGTCCTGGGCGGCCCTTGATCGAACCTTGTTGGCCCATAGCGCCCGGCCTTTGTGGTGGACTGGCGGAAGGCGGGGCGCCACCCATTTGGTGCCGGGGAGGCGGTGATGTAAAACCACTCCCGTTGCCACAAACCAAGCTCCTCTTGAAAAAAGCCCTAGGGCCACGGAGCATCAGCGCATTTGCTTATGACCGCCCCTCCGCACTTTGCTTGCTGCCCCTCGATCATCTTTGGCTCCACCATGAAGGCCGTGAGCCACAATCCAAAGTGAGGGTAATATGGAGGAAGGCGACATATGACAATGAATGGCGAGATATGGAGGATGGACTCGGTTCAAGTCATGGAAATCAAGCCCATAATAAAGCCCCGCACAAAGGGATCCGTCGGAAGCCTAAACCCGAAGGAAGTGAGACCACGAACACCACGTTCTCGCCGGGCTCGGGAGTGGGAATGACCTGCACTGGGCGGGCAGCCTATCGAAATCTCGCGGTTAAATACTGGCGTCTCGCAGCTTTAGTACATCTTCTTCTATTACGGAGGAAGACATCCATCGGCCGTCTTTGGTCGGGCGGACACCGTCGAAGGTCAAGCGCCTAAATCTGAAGCTTTGGGTGTTGGAACTTCGAGCCTTGGCGAACTTCGATGGAGGTGTAAAAGAAGAGGGCCTTGGTCTCATTATAAAGAGGTTGAATACCAAGAGCCCACCCGTGGTCGATTAGGACTACGCCTTTGATAGAGGCGTGCCAGCGAACGCAGTTGGGTTACCCGTCCGTATTGATGAGAATCCCGGAATAAGGGAGCGATCTATGCTTTGATAAGGCGTGCCAAAGAAACCGCCTCGCTAAGCGGCTGAGGTGGAATAGTAAAAAGCGATTCATATAAAGGCACGGCCGTGGTGTGATGTAACGCCCTTGAGTCGTCAGCAGATCTGTGAAAAATTATTCTCTCTACGGTGGTATGTGGAACTTGTTTTGCGAGCGGACACTATCCTTGTGTTCAAAACCTTCTATGAAGTATTGGAGGAGGAACCGCCTTACAATGCGAAGACAATATCTGCGCGCGGACTCGTCGTCATTGAAGCCTGGTTAGAGACTCTTGAGGAGTCCGGACTAGGAAGTGTCCGGATAGCGGACTATCATCACGGCGGACTACAAGACTATGAAGATACAAGATTGAAGACTTACGTCCCGTGTGGGATGGGACTTTCCTTGGCGTGGAAGGCAAGCTTGGCGTCTGGATATGTAGATCTCCTACCATTGTAACCGACTACTGTGTAACCCTAACCTATCCGGTGTCTATATAAGCGGAGGTTTTGGTCCGTATAATGAACAACAATCATACCATAGGCTAGCTTCTAGGGTTTAGCCTCCTTGATCTCGTGGTAGATCTACTCTTGTACTACCCATATCATCAATATTAATCAAGCGGGGTAAGGTATTACCTCCATCGAGAGGGCCGAACCTGGGTAAAAACATCGTGTCCCTTGTTTCCTGTTACCTTTCGCCTAGGCGCACAGTTTGGGACCCCCTACCGAGATCCGCGGTTTGACACCGACAAGCGTCTTTATGCAAACATGAAAAAATGCACGTTTGGTGTTGACAAAGTGGTTTTCTTGGGTTTTGTTGTATCCTCAAGCGGTGTCCATGTTGTGAATCTAAAATTCAAGCAATTAAAACTTGGCCCCAACCAACCAATTTGCTACCAAGTGCGTAGTTTTCTTGGTCTTGCAGGTTTTTATCATCGATTTGTGAAAGATTTTAGCACTATTGCCGCTCCTTTGCATGCATTGAGTAAGAAGAATGCTCCTTTCGTTTGGGGATCTTTGCAATCCACGCTTTTGATGAGCTCAAGTCTTTGCTACTCATGCTCGATTCTTCTTTGCCCAATTTTGACAAAACTTTTGAGGTTCATTGTGATGCAAGTGGTACCGGAATTGGCGAAGTTTTGATGCAAGGAAAACGAGCCATTGCATATTTTAGTGAAAAACTCTCCGGTGCTCAACTTAACTATCCCATATATGACAAAGAATTGTATGCTTTAGTACGTGTGCTACATATTTGGGAACATTATCTTAGACCTCATGAGTTTGTCATACATACCGATCATGAAACGCTTAAGTACTTAAAAGGTCAAACTAAGTTGAACAAGCGTCATGCCAAATGGATTGAATTTATTGAATCTTTCCCCTATGTGATCAAGTACATTAAGTGATGTAGGGCGGAGCCCTAGTCGGAGATCTTTCATGTTTGGAGGGGACCCTAAGACAAGCGGAAGAACACAAGGAAAAACATACAGAGAAAACTAAACCGACAAGTATCGATCACACAAGGGCTAGATCACCAAGCACATAAGGTAGCACAAGATTCAAAATCAACAAAGGAAAGATACACGAGTAGCCGTTCTTCTCGGTGTGAGGTCTTGATGAGGGTCCACCCTAGAAGGGGTCTTGAATCCTCTTGGAAGGATCTTCTCCAAGGGGCGCGATCTCAGGAGAAGGTAACCAAGTGGATGAGCAAAGCTCTCACACAAATATGAGCTAATCCTTTGCTAACCCTAACTTCTGAGGAGGAGGAGGAGGTCTATTTATAGTCTTAGTGAAAATGGGGTGAAGTGAAGGGTACAAGGGCTCCAGCCCATGGCGCGATCACTTTCGAGGCGGGGCGTCCGGGAAGGCGTCGGACGTCCGGAGGCTCGTGATGGTCGGACGTCCGTGAGAACCTGAGACGTCCGTGGGTCGGCTTCGTACTCAGGTGCGTCGGTCGTCCGGAGAGGTCGGTTGTCGGGTCTTGAGGAAGGCCGGACGTCCGTGAATCGTCAGACGTCCGTGGATCGGCTTCTGAATGCAGGTAAATGCTGGTAAATCCGATAACCCGGTCTTCGTGAGTTTCCATTGGTGCCCGGTAGCCGGACGTCCGGAGGGCATCGATCGTTAAATGGCACAGGAGTCGTCAGACGTCCGGACTTGGTCGGTCGTCCGGCCTTTGTAACTTCAGCAGCTTTTCTTCTCCATCACGCTTGGGGTCCTCGTCGTCTTGGCTCTTGCAAGTAGCTGTTCCTTGGCTCGTTCCCAAGTACTTGATTACACATAGAGTTTCGAATGAGGTAGTAGCCATGTCTCATGATTAGGAAGAGGAGTTGGGAGAGGCGAGTTCACCTTATCTTCAATAGCTTTAGCTCGAGCTCGAGTCATGGGCCCACGTGGTGTTGAGGAAGATGTAGAGTGCGTCCATGGGGATGAGTGAGGATGCTCTGCATCATCTCCCCCCTTGAGAGATCCGACCTCGGATCAAAAGCTTCATCTCCATGGTATGATCACGAGGTCCTTGGCGTTGAAGATGTCGCTCACATTGTACTTGTCTCGGTAGGTCGATCTTGTAGGCGTTGTCGTTGTAGCGTGCTAGCACCTTGAAAGGTCCATCGGCTCGAGGAAGAAGCTTGGACTTGTGTTCTTTGGGGAAGCGGTCCTTGCGAAGGTGTAGCCACACTAGATCACCTGATGAGGACATCAATACCATTGTTACACCCACAGCCCCTCTTGCTACATATCTTTGGACCAATTACTAGAGCTCGCATACGCCAATTAAATTATCGGTACTTTCGTTTCTTGGTAATGATTCTAATGTTCATGAGAATATGATGCTGCCTAAATTGGATACATTTGTTTTGCTTACAAATGAAGGCCCTAGCTTGGAGAAGGATGGACATTGGAGCAAGAACAAGCATGGAGATAATGCCATGCATAGAGGAACAAACGGAGTTACAAGTGATGATTTCAGGACTTTGAAGCCACCATAATGGGTGCATGAAGCCTTGGACGAAATATACAAGATGCTACTTCATAAATGTCGTCGAGGCTATTCTAGGTGCTCGTCACCTTATTAGTGGGCAGGCCCATGTAATTTCGAAATACTTAAGTATAGGCTGTTTTTAGAGTCCGTATGTGTGGGGAAACAAGAGTTAGGGTTGATTTCAGACCCCTCCACCAAAGGGCCACGAAATTCCCCCTCTTCCTCCGTATATACAGCCCTTAGGGCACCGTTTAGACCTTGGGTTTTGTTTAGATTAAAGTTCGCCATAGCTGCAACTTGGCGTGCCGTTTGTGTTCAACGACCGGACAAAGCGTCACAGAACCCCACCTTGATCGATAAAGCTTTCATCTTATATTCGCAATATCAGTTGCAATCTCGGTTTCTTGCTTGTTCTTCGTTTGCTCGCGAAGCAGACCCTCGTGGTCGGGTTGATCGTGCTCGGTGTGGTCAATAACCTCTCGGAGTTGGTTTAGCGATTGCTAAGCGCGGCGTCCTCGCCGCGTTAAATAGTCGGATCGTCAAAATCGACTTCCTCCAAAGCGAAAACCACATCTCATCGAAGGCGGGACACCTTTGCCTCTATCATCACCAATGTTGAAGGCGCCGGTGTCAAAACGGCGGATCTCGGGTAGGGGCTCTCGGCTGTGCGTCTAGGCGGATGGTAGCGAGGAGACAAGGGACACGATGTATTTACCCAGGTTGGGCCCTCTCGATGGAGGTAATACCCTACTCTGCTTGATTAATATTGATGATATGGGTAGTACAAGAGTAGATCTACCACGAGATCAAGGAGGCTAAACCTAGAAGCTAGCCTATGGTATGATTGTTGTTCATCCTACGGACTAAAACCCTCCGGTTTATATAGACACGGATAGGTTAGGGTTACAGAGTCGGTTACAATGGTAGGAGATCTACATATCCGTATCACCAAGCTTGCCTTCCACGCCAAGGAAAGTCCCATCCGGACACGGGGCGAAGTCTTCAATCTTGTATCTTCATAGTCCGAGTCGGCCGTGATGATAGTCCGGCTATCCGGACACCCCTAGTCGGGACTCCTCGGTAGCCCCGAACCAGGCTTCAATGGCGATGAGTCGGTAGCGTTGATTGTCTTGGCATTGCGGCGGGTTCTTCTCAAATTCCATATACTTGTCGAATAGTGTCGAACCCGATAAATGCTGCGCTCCTTGGCTTCTCGCCCAATAGTGGCCATCTTCCACGTATTTTAATGAATGTGAAAAGCCAGGGTATTTTACAATTACCCCCTAGCCCTGTGAATGAGCTGCCTATAAAGGGGCAGGATCTAGATTTGAGTCACACCATCCCACGATATAGGCAAAGGTGTCCCGATGTTTCGATGAGATGGTGGCTATCGTTTACGTGGGAGTCGACCTTGGCGATCCGACTACGATCGTGCGAGGCGTCGCGCCTTAGCAATCGCTAAACCAACTTCAGGGTTATTGACCACGCGAACACGATCAACGACCACGAGGGCTGTTTCCTGCGAGCAAGCGAAGAACAAGCAAGCTGAGATTGCAATCTGGATATTGCGAATATAAGATGAAAGCTTTATTGATCAAGGTGGGGTTGTGTGGCGCCTTTATGCAGTCGTTGAACACAAGCGAAATGCGAAGTTGCAGCTATGGCGAACTTTTAATCTAAACAAAACCCAAGGTCTAAGCGGTGCCCTAAGGGCTGTATATATGGAGGAAGAGAATTTCGTGGCCCTTGGTGGAGGGTCGAAATCAACCCTATCTCTTGTTCCCCACATACGGACTCTAAAAATAGCCTATACTTGTGTATTTCGAAATTACAAGGGCCTGGCCCACTAATAAGGTGGCCAGCACCTAGAATAGCCTCGGGGCGACATTTATGAAGTAGCATCTTGTATATTTCGTCCAAGGCTTCATGCACCCATTATGGTGGCTTCAAAGTCTGAAATCATCACTTGTAACTCCGTTCTTGTTCCCCTTAGCATGGCATTATCTCCATGCTTGTTCTTGCTCAATGTCCATCCTTCTCCAAGCTAGGGCCTTCATTTGTAAGCAAAACAAATGTATCCAATTTAAGCGACATCATATTCTCATGAACATTAGAATCATTACCAAGCGAAAGTACACGATAATTTAATTGGCGTCTGTGAGACTCTAGTAATTGGTCCAGTATATGTAGCAGTAGGGGCTGTGGGTGTAACAATGGTATTGATGTCCTCATCACCCCCTTTCTGAGCTTTCACGGGCGCCTCGACCAAAGCCCATTCCATCATGGACGGTCGTGCGGCTCCTCCTCTCGCTCCCGGCCCTCGGCACAGAAGTGGGAGAGATGCTCGAGTCCCGCATAGTGAGCTAGTTATACTCCAAGCCAAGGATTTCTCCCCGGCCTTCATGGTTCGGTTCGAGCGGACTTGCCACCTACAAGGCGGAAAGCAAGCGGAGGCGTCCCGATCCCTCTAAAGGAGGCGGGTATGCTTCATCTCTTATCTAGTAAGAGGACTCGGATTTCCAATCCATCCGTTTCTCCGGTGGCTCTTGGAGTTCTCGGCCTCCACTTGCACCACCTTCGCTTTGCCTCCATTTTGCACATTCTGGGCCGTGGCCCTCTGCGAGCTGTTCTTGGCGTCGAGGCTCATTTCGGGCTGTGGAAGAGATTATTCGGCCTAGTACCCCGTTCTCACGAGGGTCAATATATCAAGTGGGCGGGCGAGCTATGGCGCATGTCGCCGGGTCGGATACCTATCCGGAACCCGAAGAAAGCGTCGAAGGCAGCCTTGAATGGTTTTACATGGAGGGCGTCCGCTGCGGATCTGTTGGATCGGCCTTAGGAGTTAGCAATGCTCCTCTGAAGAAGCGCCTAAGCTGGCGCCCTCGAAGCCCGGAGGAAGATGACGGGATGTCCTCTATTTGATGAGCGAATAAGGTTCTTGGCTCATGCGGATTGACCATGATTGGAGTCAAGGCAATCGTATTATGAGGAGTGCAGCCGCTTCAATATAGGGGCCACCCATGTGGGACTTCAGCGGGAGGATGATGCCACCGCCATGGCGCAAAGGGCGGGATCGGTCACCGAATTGGTGAGATCTTATACGCCATGTATAAAGGAGAGGAGGATTTCCTCCTCGTCAATCAACGAAGGAGTTTTCTTTGAATAATCCTCGAAGCTGGGTAAGCAAACATCTTTATGACCTATCCGATCCATGTTCCGTGGTTAAGTATCTCATTTCATGGTTTTTCTTGAGAGCGCACGGATTTGTGGAGAAGATACAGCCCGCCCCCACAACCGAGGATGGAGAGGTCCCTCGATCCGACCTCGAAGAGATCCGGATATAAAGGTGGAGTTGATCGGCGGTGTTCTACCAACTCAGCATCGACAATGCTTTGGTTGCCATTACGGTGATTACCGGAATACTACCGACCTCACGAATGGCGAGACCGAGATCCCAAAACCGATAATGACCCATCCATGCTTATTTTTATCACCGTATACCAATGGTGTTTGAGAGGGTACCTTGAGGCGAGGAAGCCGGGCCGAGGCGGCTGGCCAACAAAAGGCGGTCTTGACCCCATGAGCTAAAAAGAAGTGCGGTCGGATCGAAACTCCGCCCTTAGCGGTATGGCGTGTCACCATCTTGTGACACTCCAAAAAATTTTGTTTTGGTTTTCAGCAAAAACTTTGTTGGTTTTGAAGGGCGTCATTTAAACCCTTCCAAAATCTCTTTCTCTCAAGAATTTTCCTTTGACAAAAGATTTTACTTTGGCACCTTCTTCAACTCTGGTGTTGGTTATTAAAAACCTTTCTTCTGATTTCCCCCTTCTCAAATTCTATTTTTGGGATTTATTTTCTTTTAGAAGAAAACCCTAGGAGTTTTGGGTCTTCTCTTATGTTGAAGCCACCCATGGTTTTACCATGCCTCATGTGGTAAATCTTCCCAAAACCCCTCCTTCCCCTTTGGGACAATCCAAATATTCCGTCCCAACAAGTCCAACTCATTTTTGGATTTTATTTCATTTAATTCTTTCCCCAAAACAATTCTGCCCATTATTTTGAGCCTAAGTGATTTGCAAAGCAAGTACCTAATTGCCTTTGAACTTTGCTCTCAAACTAACTTCTCTGGATAGTCCCTAGCACCCACAACCTAGAACCATCAAGATCCACTCTTCTTCTTTTCAAAATTTTCAAGTTTCAGCTTCTGCAAGTTTGGACCAGATTTGTCAAATTTGGTGAAATTCATATCTCCTCTTCTCCAAAAATTCCACCAAAATTCAGGCAACCTCCGGTTGCAATGAAAGCCCTCCACCAAAAATCAGCTCAAGGAAAAATCCCCACATGCCAAAAGCATTACAGCCGAACACCAAGCATGCCTTTGTCACTTTGCACTTTCGGTAAAATTCAGAAATTCAGAGATTGAGTGTCATTTCTTCGTCGAGAGATCAGTCACACATCAGCAGTGCGCCTGGCGCGTTCGCCGCAACCTCTCCTCCCTGGCAGGCGCCGCCCGCCTCCTTGGGCGGATCTCGAGGCGTCGGTGGCGGCGAGCCTCGCATGGCGTTGGCGGTTTACGTGGTGGCGAGCCACCCATGGCGGCAGCGAGGGGCCGAGCCAGCTCGCCATGCCGTCAGCGCCGCCGCGCTCCCCTGCCTTCCGTGTGGCCTCATGCCGCCCAGCGCACCCAGCAGCACCGTCGCCGTGGCCGTCAAGCACAGGCGCGCCCTCTTCGCCAGCAGACCCGCGCCACCCGTTCGTCGAAATCCTCAAAGCTCCTAATCCAAGTCCGTTTAAGCGTCTGAATGGAACCGGTGGGCCTCCACGATGACCTCATCCCCTAAATCTCCCGACCAAGCTCTGCGCCGCCGTAACCTTCGCGGAGAACTCCGTTCCACGGCCCTTGCCTCGGACCGCCTATAAAAAGGGGCCCAGGCTGCGCCCTCGAGCGCACCATCCCTACACCTCACCAACACTCCGCCCGGGCCACTAGGAGGACCTCGAGAGGTCTCCTCCCCAACTCCGGCCGCCCGTTCCGCCTCGGCCTCCACCTCGATTCACTCCGGTGAGGCCGTCCTGGCGCCCTAACCTCGTCGGCAACCCTCTCGAGCACCTAGTAGTCTAACCCCTCTTCAATTTGCTCTTGGCACACCCGGCGAGATCAACCCCTCCCGAACCGCCGTCCGCCGGAACAGCGGCCGCCCGTCGATGTAGTGCTGCGCGGTGACCACCACCACCACCCACAAGCGGAATGGCGCCCTGAGCACGGAGGTACCACCGATCCTCTGCCTCGCCGTGGATCGCCCGGCGACCACCGCATGACTCTCGGCGCCCGGCGAGCTCCGTCCCCTCGTTTGAATTTTCAAACTGGCGGGTGGGACCTGCCCGTCAGCCTCTCTGTTCTTTTTTGAAACGTTTTCTGGCGTATTCGACAAATCGCTTTCCAAACTGAATCGTTTTCGAACTTTTACATTACGCCCCTGAGTATTTTACTGTTTCATTCTGAGAAAGGTCCTTGGACCAAAACACTTATAACTTTTAAGCAGAAAAGGATTTTGAGTGATTCTTTTCTGTCCTCTTCAAAATTTTGTCTAGTTTTTATCAGATTTATTTTAAAAATATTTGGAATATTTTTGAGCACTTATAGTATTTACGTTAGTGCGTATATTTTTGTATACCGTAGATACGAAGGAGGTGAAGGAACATGAACTTCACGAGCTAGGCCCGACTACTCCGAACCAGGCAAGCATGTTTGAACTTTTGATATGATGAGTGTTTGGGCATGTTTGCATTAATTTACTATCATGGCATGTTCATGAGCATCTCGATGAAAGTTTATCTCGTAAAAGTTGAGGCAAGCGAGTTTGGGAATCCATGAGTTGTTGGAAACATGTTGCATGGCCATGAGTTGGCATGAGCGGGTAAGATGGCAGTGTTGTAGCATGCCGGTCTTATGCCGGACCGTTGACCAGTGTCAACATAAATCAGTCAATTCCGTCCGTCTCCCTTTCGTACTACCACATGTTTTCCATAAGGGATCGACTTAGTAAGTTGCAAACCACTTTCGGCACACACCAAATCGAGAGGCGGGATGAGGTTCCATGGCCTGGATTAAAGCCTATCATCGGTCGGGGGCATGGGTGTTTCGGTTGGGACGAGAGGGGCACCCTTAGGCGTAGCGTATATAAATTTGATCCCATCCTATTGAGATTGTGATCTCCCGTCTCAAAGTTTTTCTTGAATGCTGTCTAGGGTGATTCACAGCAGCGTGAGGTAGGATGGGTGTGTCTTGGTTAGCTGTGTTTTCTCGGAAATACCGTAAGCGGAACTAGTCCCCGTGACTCGGAAATTCGTTGGCTGTGGATATTTTAGTACAAACTCTGCGAGTCAAAATCCTTGAAATCATCCTATTCATGTCCAAGTGTTGTGTTCATCTTATCTTGTCAAATGTCGGTCCGGAGCGGTAACTCACGAGAACCACATGAATGTTAAAGGTTTCTTTCTGTGGATGGACTAACCCGTTCTTGTCTTGTGAGGAATATTTTTCGTGAGCACCATTTCTTGTAAGTTATGAATAATGAAGTATAAGCCCTTTCTGCGATGTCGCTCAGACGTCCATTGTGGCATTGTTGTTTACTTATTTTGATATAAGCCCTTTTCTGCGATGTCGCTCGGGCGTCCGTGTGGCATTGTTGTTTACTTATTTTGATATAAGCCCTTTCTGCGATGTCGCTCAGACGTCCATTGTGGCATTGTTGTTTACTTATTTTGATATAAGCCCTTTCTGCGATGTCGCTCGGACGTCCATTGTGGCATTGTTGTTTACTTATTTTGATATAAGCCCTTTTGCGATGTCGCTCGGGACGTTCATTGTGGCACTATTATTTACTTATTATTGATATAAGCCCTTTACGTGATGTCGCTCCGGCGTCCATTGCGACACGCATGTCTTTTCTTTAGTATAAGCCCTTTATGAGGTGTAAGCTTAGGCGCTTGACTGTGGCATGCTTTTGATGAGGACATCAATACCATTGTTACACCCACAGCCCTGCTGCTATACATCTTGGACCAATTACTCGAGCTCGCATGCGCCAATTGAATTATCGGTACTTTCGTTTCTTGGTAACGATTCTAATGTTCATGAGAATATGATGCTGCCTAAATTGGATACATTTGTTTTGCTTACAAATGAAGGGCCTACCATGGACAAGAAAGATGAACCTTGGAGCAAGTTCAAGCATGGAGATGTTGGCATGCGCAAGAGGAACAAACGGAGTTACAAGTGATGATTCAGGACTTTGAAGCCACCTAATGAGTGCATGAGGCCTTGGACGAAATATACAAGATGCCACTTCATAATATTAGTCCATAGGCTATTCTAGGTGCTCGTCACCTTATTATTGAGCCAGGCCCATGTAATTTCAGAAATACTTAAGTATAGGCTGTTTTTAGAGTCCGTATGTGTGGGAAACAAGAGTTAGGGTTGATTTGGACCCCTCCACCAAGGGCCACGAAATTCCCCCTCTTCCTCCATATATACAGCCCTTAGGGCCCGTTTAGACCTTGGGTTTTGTTTAGATTAAAGTTCGCCATAGCTGCAACCCGGCGTGCCGTTTGTGTTCAACGACCGGACAAAGGCGTCCACAGAACCCCACCTTGATCAATAAAGCTTTCATCTTATATTCGCAATATCCAGATTGCAATCTCAGTTTCTTGCTTGTTCTTTGTTTGCTCGCGAGAAGCAGACCCTCGTGGTCAGGTTGATCGTGCTCGGCGTGGTCAATAACCTCTCGGAGTTGGTTTAGCGATTGCTAAAGCGCGGCGTCCTCGCCGTTAAGTAGTCGGATCGTCAAAATCGACTTCCTCCAAAGCGAAAACCACATCTTATCGAAAGACGGGACACCTTTGCCTCTATCAAGGAGGAGGACGACTTGAACTTGTTGAAGTTTTCTTGTAACTTGACTTGTCGTCGTTTCTTGAAGAAAGCTTGGTCGAAGTAGATGTTGGAGTAGTCGTTGAAGCTTGGTTGTTGGAGAAGCCGTAGGTCTTGGATGAGTACTTGGCGTACTTGAAGTCATCTTGCACTTGGCGTTCCGCCTTTGTAGCTTGATGCACGAGCTCAATGAGGGATGAGTATGGTTGGAAGTCGGCGATCTTCTTGATGGGGTGATTGAGTCCATTCAAGAAGCGTGCCATAGTTTGCTCATCATCTTCCTTGACATTGGCTCGAATCATGGCTATCTCCATCTCCTTGTAGTATTCTTCAATGCTCTTTGTTCCTTGCTTGAGTAGTTGGAGTTTCTTGAAGAGGTCGTGATTGTAGTAGGTTGGCACAAAACTTGCTCGCATGACGTCCTTCATTTGAGCCCAAGTGGTGATTGGAGGTTCACCTCTTGCTTGTCGTCTCTCGATGATTTGTTCCCACCATATGAGCACATAATCTTGGAACTCAAGTGATGCCATAGCGATTTTCTTCGCTTCATCGTAGTTATTGCAAGCGGAAGATTTTGTCAACCTTCAATGCCCATGAGAGGTAGTCTTGAGGTCATTGCTTCAATTGAACTTGGGCATGGTGAATTTTAGCTTGCCGTGGCGTTGCTCTTCATTGTGTTGTTGGCGATGTTGATGATGGCGTCCTTGGCGTGGGATGTACTCGTCTTCATGTTGCTCTTGGCGGCGGGAAGACCATGATCAACTTGCTCTTGTTGAATTTGAGGTTGAGGTGGAGCTTGGCGAGCTTGTGGAGGAGCTTGAGGAACTTGCGGTGTACATGAGATTTGTAGTTCCTCTCTTGGATTTCTTCTCGAAGGGCTTCCTCTTGATTGCGCCGTTCGCGGTTGCGGTTAGCGGCAGCTCTACTTGATTCTTGAAGGGCGCGTTGCGCCTCAAGAGCTTGCGCTTCACGTTGTTGTTGTTGAAGGCGTTGAGCCTTGGCGTCTTGTTCGTCTTGGTGACGACGTGCTCTTTCTTCCTCTTGTTGGCGACGAAGACATTGTCGTTCTTGAGCTTGAGCAAAAGCCTCTTGGTTTGATTGAGGATGAGGAACTTGATCATCAACTTGCTCTTGGGAATGCTTGTCATGTAGCGGGTTGCGAGATGCATAGCGGTCTTGGCAATGTGTGACGAAGAGTGTTAGTAGGTGTACTTGAGTCGTAGAAGGTGTCGTCGGATTATCGACTCGGCGGCTCCGTCTTGATGATGAAGAAGTGGAATGATGCGGGTTCTCATCAGCGTGCGGATCTCGTCCATTCTTGCATCATTCTCTTGCTTGTGAGCCTCAAACTTGTTGTCGAAGTAGTCTCTTGTGCGTTGCTCGGAGAGTCGCAAGTCGATAGCGAGGTTGTCGATCACGATCGCTCATTGCTTGTTGTTCTTGGTGCAGCGCTCGTTGTGCACAAAGAGGTGGCTCTTGGTGGCGTGTGAGGACATGTCGTCGTCTTGCTTTCGATGAAGAGTGGGTTGGTAGAAGAACTTGGCCTATCCATCATTCCAAGCAAGATGTGAGTGGTAGAGCGGAAAAGAACTTATACCAATGTACCTTTGACCGATGTTGAAAATGAATCAAGTTCACTCAAATGCGGACAATGAAATAGCACTCTTGGTACCGATTCTTGTCGGTTCTCACGCCTACACAAATAAAAGCTTATGGTGGAGCTCGGTTAGGATGGTGGCACAAAATTTGATGCAATTGTAAGTGAGACTCAATAAAGTTGGAAATGATTCACAAATTTGCAAATGCAACAAGTAGACCAATAGCAAGATATGGTACGGAAACACAGCATAAATAGATAATATGGGGTTATGCAACCAAGGATGAGCCAAAATGTGGAATTCACCAAGATGCTCTTGTTGCACAACACTAGAGAGCAGCTATGCGATTGCACAATAAGCGGATCTGAACTTGTGCACAACCTACTAAGCAAATGCAGCGACTTCTATCCCAAGTGTGCTATATGTATGGTGTGTCGATGTGTTGATCCAAGATGATCAAGTATGACAATCTTAATGTTTGATGATGCTATGGTTCTTGCTCATAAGCTCTTTGCTTATCTTTCTCTCTTTGCTTAAAAGCTTGATTGGCTCTTTCTCTTTTGAGCTCTTTTCTCATGCAAAACTTCACGAACCAAGGTAGCAATTGTGTATGCGATGACAACTTTGTGACACACAAGTTGATGCTAAGATATGCACCACTTTGGTATGGTATGTATGCTATGGGGTATGATCACTAAAGTGCACAAGTCACGTTGCCGGCAACCCTCAATGGCTAGTCTCGATGGGTAGCGGCGCAAAAGATGGGCTATGATGTTTATCAATGCAATTGCAAGTAATGACAAAGGTGTCGACGATGTTACCGTCCTTGCGAAGATGGCGGTGGTGATGTTGATGTTGAACCGTACCTAGATAGCGAAACACAAAGGATCGGAAAACCCCAACTCAAATTCTCAAGTCAAAATGTGGCAACCTTGTCGAATTGGTTTGAGAGCGGCTATGGTGGTGTTATCGGAAATGGTGGAGGTAAGTGGAAGTGTATGTGGGCGCAGGACAAAATTTAGCGAAGGTTAGGCGGTGATCGGGGTGGTGGAAGGATGGATGCTACGGGGGGAAATCCGGGCTAGGGCGGATGTCAAGGCGCGGATGTCGGGCTGATCGGGCGGATGTCCGGACTGCGGATGTCCGGGCTGTTGGGCAGACGTCCGAACTGAAAAACTACAGCGGGGATGTCTAACCGGTCAAATTTAGGCGATTTTGTGGATGAAAATTGGGGAAAAGATGGGGAAAAGCTAGATCTACATAACACACGAAATCCACGGATCAAATCAACAAAATTTCACCACACTAACAAATCACAAAAAAAATTGGGGCTATTTTGTGGGGAAATTTTGAATTAGGACAAAAACAACAAAATCAAGCTAGAAAACACGGGTAGGGGCTCCAAAAGCGTGATCAGCGTGGCTCATGATACCATGATGATGTAGGCGGAACCCTCGTTGGCGATCTTTCACGTTGGAGGCGGATCCTCACGGGAAACCACGAGAACAGCGGAAGAACACGAGGAAAACACGGGAAAGCGAGAGAGAATGCACTCAAGCGACAAGAAATCAATCACACAAGTGCTAGATTATCGAATACATAGAGTGGCACAAGATTCGAGATCAACAAAGGTAAGGATACACGAGTAGCCGTTCTTCTCCGAGAGGAGGTCTTGATGGGTCCACCCTAGAAGGGGTCTTGAATCCGCAGGGATCTTCTCCGTAGAGGTCACGATCTCGAGGAGAAGTAGCCAAGTGGATGAGCAAAACTCTCTCACCTAAACATGAGCTAATCAAAAGCTAACCCTAGAAAGAGGAGGGATCAAGTATATATAGTCTCGGGCGAAGGGGTACAAGGGCAAGGCCACGAGGCCTTCTTTGACGAGGAGAGGCAGACGTCCAGGCGTCGGGCGGATGTCCGGGCTTCGGGGCGCGGATGTCGGGCTCTCAGCCGGATGTCGGGCTAAAGCGGCTGATTCTGCGAGAACCGGGTGGTGGGGCGGTTCAGGCGGCGGCGGATATCCGAGGAGCTTCGGGAAGGGCGGATGTCGGGCTGGTCAGGTCATTCAGGTGCATTCGGTGATGGAGGGCGGATTCCGGGCGCCGGGGCGGATATCCGGGGTGTCGGGAAAAGCGGATGTCGGGGCATGGGGCGGATGTCCGGGCTGTCTGATTCTTCGGTTCCTCTCGTCGTGTTTCTTCCTCCTTGTACTTGGTGGCTTGTCCATCTTCACGTGCGTCCTCGGGAGGTTCCCCTTGACACCTAATCATGCATAGCATATCGGACTTAGGTAGTAGCCATGTCTCGAGTGGATCATATGTGATATCGACAAGGAAAGAGGTCACCTCGTTCTCGAGCTCTAGCTCTAGCTCGTGTCATGGGTCCTCTTGGCTCTTGATGAGACGGTTGTAGGTCCATGGGGATGATCGTGGGATGCTCCGCATCAGAAAGCATAGTATAGCGACGAGACAATGCATCAGCAATAACATTTTCTTTACCCTTCTTGTGTTTAATGACATAAGGGAAAGTCTCAATGAATTCAACCCATTTAGCATGTCTACGATTCAGTTTAGCTTGACTTTTAATATGTTTGAAAATTCATGATCGGAATGTATAACAAATTCTTTGGGCCATAAATAATGTTGCCATGTTTCTAAAGTCCGAACAAGAGCATATAATTCTTTATCATAAGTAGAATAATTCAGACTAGGCCCACTCAATTTTTTAGAAAAGTATGCAATAGGTTTGCCATCTTGTAATAACACACCTCCTAATACAATTCCACTAGCATCACATTCAAGCTCAAAAGTCTTATTAAAATCAGGAAGTTGGAGTAAAGGAGCATGTGTCAACTTATCTTTCAATACCGTGAAGGCGTCTTCCTGTGCGGTACCCCAAACAAAAGGCACATCCTTCTTTGTAAGCTCGTTCGGAGGTGCAGCAATGGTGCTGAAATCTCTCAAAGCGCCTATGGAATCCAGCGAGGCCAAGAAAACTCCTCACTTGTGTGACCGTTTGGGCTGCGGCCAACTCTCAATAGCTTCAATCTTGGCTTTGTCAACTTCAATTCCCTATGGAGTAACAACATAGCCAAGAAAAGATACTCGATCGATTGCAAAGGTGCACTTCCCAAGGTTACCAAACAAGCGTGCATCACGTGAGCAATAAAAACAACACGTAAATGTTCCAAATGTTCTTCCAAAGATCTGCTATAAATCAATATGTCATCAAAGTAAACTACCACAAATCGTCCAATGAAAACACGTAAAACTTGTTCATTAATCTCATGAAAGTACTAGGTGCATTAGTTAACCCAAAAGGCATGACTAACCACTCATATAATCCAAACTTAGTTTTAAATGCTGTTTTCCATTCATCTCCCAATTTCATACGAATTTGATGGTATCCACTCATAAATCAACTTTGGAGAATATTGTAGAGCCACTCAATTCATCAAGCATATCATCTAGCCTAGGAATAGGATGGCGATAACGAATAGTAATATTATTAATGCCTCTACAATCAACACACATTGATAGAGGCAAAGGTGTCCGATGTTTGATGAGATGGTGGCTATCGTTTACGTAGGAGTCGACCTTGGCGATCCGACTACGATCGTCGCGAGGCGTCGGCGCCTTAGCAATCGCTAAACCAACTTCGAGGGTTATTGACCACGCGAGAACACGATCAACCGACCACGAGGGCCTGTTTCCTGCGAGCAAGCGAAGAACAAGCAAGCTGAGATTGCAATCTGGATATTGCGAATATAAGATGAAAGCTTTATTGATCAAGGTGGGGTTACTGTGGCGCCTTTATGCAGTCGTTGAACACAAGCGAAATGCTGTGAAGTTGCAGCTATGGCGAACTTTTAATCTAAACAAAACCCAAGGTCTAAGCGGTGCCCTAAGGGCTGTATATATGGAGGAAGAGGGGGATTTCGTGGCCCTTGGTGGAGGTCAGAAAACAACCCTATCTCTTGTTCCCCCACATCGGACTCTAAAAATAGCCTATACTTATGTATTTCGAAATTACATGGGCCTGGCCCAATAATAAGGTGACGCAGCACACGAGAATAGCCTCTGGGACGAAATTTATGAAGTGGCATCTTGTATATTTCGTCCAAGGCTTCATGCACCGTTATGGTGGCTTCAAAGCCTGAAATCATCACTTGTAACTCCGTTCTTGTTCCCCTTAGCATGCCATCATCTCCATGCTTGTTCTTGCTCCAATGTTCATCCTTCTCCAAGCTAGGCCCTTCATTTGTAAGCAAAACAAATGTATCCAATTTAAGCAGCATCATATTCTCATGAACATTAGAATCATTACCAAAAGCGAAAGTACACAGTAATTTAGTTGGCGTGTCTGAGCTCTAGTAATTGGTCCGGTATGTATAGCGGCACGGGCTGTGGGTGTAACAATGGTAATGTCCTCATCGGGTTGGGTCCGGATTGTTATTGCGGACTCCCTTCTTGTCACGGATGTCTTAAACAGCCGTTCGAGAAAAATATTGGGTGGGGCGGCATCGCGTTTTGCACCGATGCGTGCCAATATATCCGCCGCTTTGGTTGTTATCCGGGCTATATGATGAAATTGAGCCCTTGAACCGTCTTGACATTTTAGGACCGCATTGCGGTATGCTGCCATTTTCGGATCTTTGGCATCAAAGTCTCCGTTTATTTGAGATATAGCGAGTTGAATCCCCGCACCTCTAGGCGTTGAATGCCCATGGGCGCCATCCGGAGGCCGTGCGAAGGGCCTCGTATTCGGCTGCATTGTTGGAGTCCGTATACATTATTTGAAGGGCGTATTGGACCGTGTCCCGGTTGGGGAGCGTCGGGGCAACGCCAGACCCGGGCGGACCAACATTTTGGAGCCGTCAAAGTGGATGATCAATTGGAGTATCGCCGTACTCTTTAGGGAGTTCGGCCGGTCCATCGGCCCGAAGTCGGCCAAAACCTGCGACTTGATAGCTCGTTGTGGCTTGTAAGTTATGTCGAATGGAAGGAGCTCTATGGCCCATTTAGCAATCCGGCCCGTCGCATCGCGTTGTTTATAATATCGTTAAGAGGTGCCGGAGGCTACCATTATCGAACACTCTTGAAAGTAGTGTCGCAGCTTCGGGATGCCATGAACACCGCGTATGCTATCTTTTGATAGTGTGGGTACGGGACTTGCATGGAGTTAGGACGGTGGACACATAATAAACCGGTTTTGAATAGGGAACGGTGTCCGTCCGTTCTCGTTCGACAAGCGAGCACCGGCTGACAACTTGATGTGTTGCGGCGATATATAATAGCAATGGTTGCATACGTTGGCGCGGCCAGAACGGTTGTTGCAAAAATGGCCTTTATTTTTAGAGTCGGCCGTGGCGGCATCAAATCCACTCGAAGTGTTGGTGCGGCGGAGGGGCGGTAAAGGGTAATGCATTTTCTCCCAAGCGGAAATAAAGCGGCTTAGAGCGCTCGCATCCGTCAATTTTGTATTTGTTTGAGGTCTTTTGGAATATCAATTGTGTGAGCTCGGATCTTGGCTGGATTTGCTTCAATTCCTCTGCGGACACAATGAAGCCAGGAGCTTTACGGCGAGAGCGCGAAGATGCATTTTCGGATTGAGCTTGATGTCATATTTTGAAAATTATCGAATGTGAGCCTCGGTCGTCTACTAGAGTTTCGGCGTGCTTGGTTTTGCGACCACGTCATCTACATATCTTCCACCGTTTTGCCGATCAGATTTGCGGACATATGCGAATCATCTGCTGATATGTTCGCGGCGTTTTTGAGCCCAAAGGGCATTGTGTTGAAGCGAGCGGGTCGTATGGAATGATGAATGATGTTGCAGCTTGTGCGGCTCCGCCATCTTGATTTGGTTGTAGGCGAGTCTGCGTCGAGGAAGCACAATGAGTCGTGCCCTGCTGTGGCGTCAATAATTTGATCAATTCGGGGAGGAAAGGATCCTTTGGGCAAGCCTTATTAAGGTCTTTGAAATCAACACATAGGCGCCGGATTTATCCTTCTTTGGTACCATCACCGGGTTTGCTAGCCCGGTCCGGATGTTTGATATCTCGATGAATCCGGCTTCCAAGAGTTTGGCTAGCTCCTCTCCCATGGCTTTGTCTCTTGGGTTGGAAAAGCGCGAAGAGCTGTTTGGTGGCTTGAATCCTTTTAGGATATTTAGGGCTGTGCTCGGCCAGCCGGCGTGGGATTCTGGCATGTCGAAGGTGCGAGCAAAGATGTCGATTTTTCGTAGAAATTCTCGTAGTCTTGGCGTCGGCGTTAGGGTTTAGTTGTGCCCCAATGGAGCCGTCTTTGTAAGTCCGTTGGGTGGACTTGGAATTTGACTATTTCATCCGCTGGTTTAAAAAGTGGACTTGGATCTTTTATCAAGTATCACATCGTCCCATTCACCGTGGGCGCATCGCGATGAGTTCCTCGGCGCTAGGGCTTGGATAGTGCCTCGAGGGCTAGTGCGGCTGTCTTGTTTTTGGTAGCGGAGTGCTATGTTCGTGTCACTAGCGAGAGTGATGATTCCGTTAGGTCCGGGCATTTTAAGCTTCATGTACCCATAATGGGGTATAGCTTGAAAGATTGTGAATGCCTCTCGTCCTAATAAAGCATGATATCCGCTGTTGAGCAGGGCCACTGAAATGTGACCTCTTCGGACCTGTAATTGTCCGTGAGCGAACACTCGTCGATGTAATTTTCTGTGCAGCATGCTTCCGGCAGGATAATTCCTCTAAAGGTTGTGCTGCTTCGCTCAATGCGGTTCGATCTATTTCTATTTTGGGCGTTTCCTCATAGATGAGGTTTAGTCGCTTGCCGCCATCCATGAGTACCTTAGTAAAGCGGCAAATCCACTATCGGATGAGAACCAATGCGGTGGTGCTCGGGCTGTTGAATTTAGGTTAAATCCTTGGCATTAAAGGTAATAGCCGTGTCCTCCATGGATTTATTGTTGCTACTTGGTAGACTTGACAAGGTTGCGGTGTTAGTTTTCGCATGTTATTTGATCACGAAAGTCTCAAAACTATTAACACCGTCTTGGTGTTCTTTGGGCTGGGATTACGAAGCTAGAAGCTCTTAGCCACTTTTGGCCACTGCCGTAGTATCCAACATGCTCGAAGGCTATGAGTTGGAGTGGCGCCCTACGTGCTATGAATTTTGCGAGGTCCGTTTAGCCAACCCTCGATGCGGTTCCGTACCCTTTAGGGGTTTTGGTTTTGGTATTTGACCGGTGCTTGATAATGATGCACCCTTTTATTTCGGACTAGGGATGTATTGGTCGGATTATCCCAAAATTACTTCGGTTTTCGAGCGCTCTCCATCATACGAGTACTTTTGTACTATGGTCACCAAGTCAACAAAGCGTGTAATTTCTAGCGACTTATGGCGTTTAGGATTCCTTTGTCCGTGCAATTATTGCAGAAAATTGGGATTGCGTCCTCCTCTCGGCGATCCTTTATCTGTTCATAACCGGGAGAATCGGCCCGATAATGATGTACTATTTCAGCGGGCTCTTGCGAATTCGAGAGAGATCGCTAATGTTTGGGTGGCGGGAGGAACTAGATCCGAACCCGTACAATTTAGGACTCGGGGCGAAGTTTCGAACTTCGGAAGTTTGGATTTTTGGCGTTATCAATGAGTCCAACCCGCCGCTGACTTTAAGTTCGAGGGCTTGATCGACATCCGTCCCTCGCGGGAATCCGGCATGGGGATCAGGAATCTGGGCGTAGCTAGTCCTTAAGGTAGAAGAAGAGTCGCCTTTGCTCCTCTATCACAACAACATGATGGGTAGCACAGGGAAGTTGATCTCTCGAGATCAGTTTAGGCCCGATCCGATCGTAATTTGTGGCGACTCGAGCGGCGATCACGATCAAGAGCTCGTTTATGGAGGAGAGCTCGATCGGATCTAACTATTCGGCAAGTTCGAACTAACATGGAGATTGGTTTCGATGATTTCGAGAGGTCATCGTCGGTGGCAACTGCCAAACTAGCGGTCATGAGAAAACCGCCTAGCGAAGAGTCGACCCGATGGCAAAGGCTTCTTTGGCGATGGTATAAATCTTTAAAAGGCGAGATGAGGCATCTGCGATGGCGGCAACGCGAAGGAACTCTCAATGAAAGCACCTATGTCGATTGTCAAAACCGGCGGATCTCGGGTAGGGGTCCCGAGCGTGCGTCTAGGCGGATGGTAATAGGAGACAAGGGACACGATGTTTTTACCCTGGTTGGGCCCTCTCGATGGAGGTAATACCCTACTCACTGCTTGATTAATATTGATGATATGGGTAGTACAAGAGTAGATCTACCACGAGATCAAGGAGGCTAAACCTAGAAGCTAGCCTATGGTATGATTGTTGTTAGTCCTATGGACTAAAACCCTCCGGTTTTGATGAGGACATCAATACCATTGTTACACCACAGCCCTATTTGCTATACATCTTGGACCAATTACTAGAGCTCGCGCGCGCCAATTTGAATTATCAGGTACTTTCGTTTCTTGGTAATGATTCCAATGTTCATGAGAATATGATGCTGCCTAAATTGGATACATTTGTTTTGCTTACAAATGAAGGGCCTACCATGGACAAGAAAGATGAACCTTGGAGCAAGTTCAAGCATGGAGATGTTGGCATGCATAGAGGAACAAACGGAGTTACAAGTGATGATTCCAGGACTTTGAAGCCACCCTAATGAGTGCATGAGGCCTTGGACGAAATATACAAGATGCCACTTGAATATTAGTCCATAGGCTATTCTAGGTGCTCGTCACCTTATTATTGAGCCAGGCCCATGTAATTTCGAAATACTTAAGTATAGGCTGTTTTTAGAGTCCGTATGTGGGGAAACAAGAGTTAGGGTTGATTTGGGACCCCTCCACCAAGGGCCACGAAATTCCCCCTCTTCCTCCATATATACAGCCCTTAGGGCACCGTTTAGACCTTAGGTTTTGTTTAGATTATAAGTTCGCCATAGCTGCAACCCGTGTGCCGTTTGTGTTCAGCGACCGGACAAAGCGTCACGAGAACCCCACCTTGATCAATAAAGCTTTCATCTTATATTCGCAATATCAGATTGCAATCTCAGTTTCTTGCTTGTTCTTCGTTTGCTCGCGCGAGAAGCAGACCCTCGTGGTCAGAGTTGATCGTGCTCGGCGTGGTCAATAACCTCTCGGAGTTGGTTTAGCGATTGCTAAAGCGCGATGTCTCGCTACGTTAAGTGATCGGATCGTCAAAGTCGACTTCCTCCAGCGAAAACCAACATCTCATCGAAAGGCAGGACACCTTTGCCTCTATCAAGTGGTATCAGATTTCCAGGTTGCTCGGTGAGATTTTCTGAGTTTTCCGTAGTTTAGATCGAGTCTGTTCTTCATACCTATAGTCCATGAAAAAGCCACAAAAAAAATTAGGGTTAGTTCATCATATCCGAACCAATCGAGCCTTTGCATAATCTTTTAGGGTTTTGCTTTGTTGAATTTTGGATTTGCATCGTCGTGTCTAGTTCTTTGGTCTTAGCGTCTAGTCTTTTAGAGTTTGAGTTCGGTCATAAGTTGTCACGCCTCCACGCACCATCATCGCCGCCATGCCACCTACCATCACCGCTCGAATCCGTATCCATATACCACCACCAATCCGTGTCCATATACCACCCGATCCATATCCATATACTACCACGCTACCACCACCGCTGCCATATACCACCACCATATATCCACCACCAATCCGAGTCCTTGCATATTAGGTTTGTTTGAGATCCATCTAGTTTCGATTCGTGTTTCCTTGCGGAGTAGGTTTGAAAAAAAAACCGGAGGTTTGAAACCACCCTCCGTTTAGGCCCAAAATTTTCAGCGCGCTTGTCGAAAAATTTTACGGCTATCCTATTTTAAGTGTTTCTAAGTGTATTGAGGCGATCGCCGTTATAGAAAGTTTTTTGACCCGTTTCCAGTTTTGGGGTCGGGCGATCGAAAAAAAAAATTTTTGGTGAAAAATTTACGTGACCATCTGTCGGTTTGACCTCGGAAGAGTTTTGAGACACTCGCCATTATAGTGATTTTTTTCGCAAAAAAAAAAGCGGTAAAAAAAAAAAAATCCAGTGTGCTTTTCCCTTGTTTACGTGCAGCGCCCGTGATTTTGTTAGTGTTCTAGGCTCGCGTCTCTATGCGGTCTAGCCTAGGACCAGCATAATACCGTCGTTGGCGTTTATTCAACTTTGCATCTACGAATTGATTATTCTTTGACCCTTTTGCTACCATATTATAAGCCTTCCAGCTCCACATACATCTACATCGTGCATTTGACTCTCCACAGTAATCGCTCTATCAAGCTTTGAGAGTTTTGACTACATCGATTTGCGATCACCTTTCTTTCTTTGATGAGGACATCAATACCATTGTTACACCCAGCCCCTCTTGCTACATATCTTGGACCAATTACTAGAGCTCGCATGCGCCAATTAAATTATCGGTACTTTCGTTTCTTGGTAATGATTCTAATGTTCATGAGAATATGATGCTGCCTAAATTGGATACATTTGTTTTGCTTACAAATGAAGGCCCTAGCTTGGAGAAGGATGGACATTGGAGCAAGAACAAGCATGGAGATAATGCCATGCATAGGGAACAAACGGAGTTACAAGTGATGATTCAGGACTTTGAAGCCACCATAATGGGTGCATGAAGCCTTGGACGAAATATACAAGATGCTACTTCATAAATGTCGTCCGAGGCTATTCTAGGTGCTGCGTCACCTTATTATTGGGCAGGCCCATGTAATTTCGAAATACTTAAGTATAGGCTGTTTTTAGAGTCCGTATGTGTGGGGAAACAAGAGTTAGGGTTGATTTGGACCCCTCCACCAAGGGCCACGAAATTCCCCCTCTTCCTCCATATATACAGCCCTTAGGGCACCGTTTAGACCTTGGGTTTTGTTTAGATTAAAAGTTAGCCATAGCTGCAACCCGCGTGCCGTTTGTGTTCAACGACCGGACAAAGCGTCACAGAACCCCACCTTGATCAATAAAGCTTTCATCTTATATTCGCAATATCCAGATTGCAATCTCAGTTTCTTGCTTGTTCTTCGTTTGCTCGCGAGAAGCAGGCCCTCGTGGTCGAGTTGATCGTGCTCGGCGTGGTCAATAACCCTCGGAAGTTGGTTTAGCGATTGCTAAAGTAGCGGCGTCTCGCCGCGTTCGTGGTCGGATCGTCAAAGTCGACTCCACGAAGCGATAGCCACCATCTCATCGAAACATCGGGACACCTTTGCCTCTATCAAGTGGTATCAGATTTCCGGGTTGCTCGGTGAGATTTTCAGTTTTTAAGTAGTTTAGATCGAGTCATTCTTCATACCTATTGTCCACGAAAAAGCCACAAAAAAATTAGGGTTAGTTCATCATATCCGAACCAATCGAGCCTTTGCATAATCTTTTTAGGGTTTTGCTTTGTTGAATTTGCGGTTGCATCGTCGTGTCAAGTTCTTTGGTCTTAGAGTCTAGTCTTTTAGAGTTTGAGTTACGGTCATAAGTTGTCACGCCTTGCCGCTTTCATCATCATCGCCTTGCCATCTACCACCATTGCTTTTCCGCCACGCTCTGAATCCGTATCCATATACCACCACCAATCCGTATCCATATACCACCACCGCTACCATATACCACCACGCTGTCATATACCACCACCATATATCCACCACCAATCCGAGTTTTCTCATATTAGGTTTGTTTTGAGATCCATCTAGTTTCGATTCGTGTTTCCTTGCGGAGTAGGTTTGGAAAAAAAAAAAAAGTCTGAAACCACCCTCCGTTTAGGCCCAAAATTTTCCAAAAGCGTACTTGTCAAAAAATTTCTGGCTATCCTATTTTAGGTGTTTCTAAGTGGATTGAGGCGATCGCCGTTATAGAAAGTTTTTTGACCCGTTTCAGGTTTTGGGTCAGGCGATCAAAAAAAAAATTTTTGGTCGAAAAAATTTCGTGCCCATCTGTCGGTTTGACCTGGGAAGAGTTTTGAGACACTCGCCATTATAGTGATTTTTAAAAAAAAAAAAAAAAAAAAAAAAAAAAAAAAAAAAAAAAAAAGCGAAAAAAAAATTCAGTGTGCTTTTCCGTTGTTTCCGTGCAGCGCCGTGATTTTGTTAGTGTTCTAGGCTCGCGTCTCTATGCGGTCTAGCCTAGGACCAACCTGATACCGTCGTTGGCGTTTATTCAACTTTGCATCTCGAATTGATTATTGCTGACCCTTTTGCTACCATATTATAAGCCTTCAGCTCCACATACATCTACATCGTGCGTTTGACTCTCCACAGTAATCGCTCTATCAAGCTTTGAGAGTTTTGACTACATCGGTTGCGATCACGCTTTCTTCTTGGGTAGGCTGGTAAGAATTTGAGATTTGCTTGCGGTTTGTGTTATCCACCACACCACCACCACCACTTCCTAGTAGTCTGCCGAATCATATTCTTGTGTGTTTCTATTGCTGCTAACCATGGCAGGATCACAAGCCAGCGAGGTATTTGGGAGAACATGACAAACAAAGCGCTACATGATAAGTTTCAACAAATGATGAGTGGGCGGTGGACGATGTGCTAAATAGATTTGAAGAGGCCATGGAGAAGATAGATGGCATTGAGAAGGCGTTGAAACAAAGCTCGATAACAAGTTTAATGAATTGCTGTGCGTCTACCACCACCACCACCGGCTGCACCTAACGCACCTCTACTACAACAACACGGACTACCTCCACATGTGAAACAGCCCTCCATGAGCTTCCGTGTCCCTCTTGACTGGCCAAGCTCTTTGGTGCTTCTTTGTTGATATACATGGCTCCTGCTGCTGCGGTGGGGAGGATGATTATGTGAGCTTACGAGGATGAGGTTGATCAACATCGAACTCGTGCAACCACCGGCACCACAACCACCGGTCGTCCACATGCAAATAATGGCAATGTTAGGGCTCCCCTTGAGTGCGAGATCATGACCATCTCCTAAACTGAAATTGAATATTCCACCATTTGAGGTAGATATGTTCTGATATATATCTTACTTGGGAATTAGAAACTGAACAACGATTTACATGTTTACAATATCACGAGGAGAGGCGTGTTCTGCTGCTGTTTGTGCTTTCACTAGCTTTGCATGTGTTTGGTGGTGCGAACATTGTAGATTATATCCTGTTCCAGCTACTTGGGCTGCTTTGAAAACTGCTATGCGTACTCGTTGGGTTCCACCATATTATCAGCGTGAATTACTTCAAAAATTGCAGCGCTTAAGACAAGGAAAAAATTCGGTGAAGAATATTATCGGGAATTACAAACTGGCTTGATTAGATGTGGTATTGTTGAGGAGAATGAAGCTATGCTTGCGTTTTTGGGTGGATTAAATAGAGATTCAGACCATTCTAGACTACAAGGATTATAATAATATCACTCGATTATTCCATCTTGCTTGTAAAGCTGAGCGTGAAGTCTTGAGGATCGGCAGGCGTTGGCGCGGACTAACTTTTGCAGGTCGACCTTCATCATGGACACCACGTGCATCATCTACTTCCACCGTTCTACTACACGGCACCTCCGTGGCTGCCACCTCAACCGTGATACAAGCGAGGCACAACCACCACTATCGCCAAGAGCACACTGCTTTGGGCCTACGAGCTCTTCTTCTTCCATGGCGTCAGCAGGGCACACAAGTGATATTATTTGTCGTCGTTGTAAGGGAAGAGGACATTTTCTTGAGAATGCCAATCTCAGCGTGTGATGATTGCTCTTGAGGATGGTGGGTATGAGTCCGCTAGTGACTATGATGAAGAGACTTTGGCTCTTATTACACATGAAGAACACGGTGGAGATGATTACGATCTTGAGGCGCAATACATGGCTCTGCTGAAGATCTTGGCGGTATGAATGTTTAGTTGCTCAACGTGTTTTGAGTGTGCAGGTTACACAAGCTGAGCAAAATCAGAGGCATAACTTGTTCCATACAAAGGGAGTTGTGAAGGAGCGTTCTATTAGCGTCATCATAGATGGAGGAGCTGCAACAACTTGGCTAGCATGGATATGGTGGAAGCTTTCTCTCACCACAAGACCACATCCACATCCTTACTACATCCAATGGTTCAACAACAGCGGCAAGGTTAAGGTAACACGTCTTTGTTAGTGTGCATTTTAGTATCTCTACATATGCTGATTATGTTGATTGTGATGTGGTACCTATGCAAGCATGTTCCTTATTACTTGGTAGACCATGGCAATTTGATAAAAATTCTGTACACCATGGTAGAAACAATCAGTATACTCTTGTTCACAAGGATAAAAATATTACTTTGCTTCCTATGACTCTGATTCCATTTTGAAAGATGATATTAATAGAGCTAATAAAGCAAAACAGGAGAAAAATAAGAGTGAAAATCAGATTGTGGCAAAAGAATTTGAGCAACAAATGAAGCCTAATAATAAACCATCTAATGTTGCTTCGAAATTAAACTGAAAAGTGCATGTTTATTTGCCACCAAATCTGATATTGATGAGCTAGATTCTAGCAAATCTGTTTGCTATGCTTTTGTGTGCAAAGAGGCATTATTTTCATTAGGGCGTGCCTTCCTCTTTGCCCCTCTTTGTCACTAACATTTTGCGGGGAGTTGACGTCTTCCCACAAGGCGTGCCACGGGATTACCACCTATTAGAGGATTGAGCATCAAATTGACTTAATTCCGGTGCATCGCTACCAACCGCGCACCATACCGTACCAATCCGGAGGAGGCGAAGGAGATTATCGTCAAATACGAGGAGCTGCTCGACAAAGGTTATATCTGCGAATCTCTTAGTCCTTGTGCTGTTCCTATTATACTAGTGCCTAAAAAGGATGGTGCGTCGGCGTATGTGTGTTGATTGTAGAGGCATTAATAATATTACTATTAGTTATCGTCATCCTATTCCTAGGCTAGATGATATGCTTGATGAATTAAGTGGCTCTACAATATTCTCCAAAGTTGATTTGCGTAGTGGATACCATCAAATTCGTATGAAATTGGGAGATGAATGGAAAACAGCATTTAAAACTAAGTTTGGATTATATGGTGGTTAGTCATGCCTTTTGGGTTAACTAATGCACCTAGTACTTTCATGAGATTAATGAGCGAAGTTTCGTGCTTTCATTGGACGATTTGTGGTAGTTTACTTTGATGATATCTGATTTATAGCAAATCTTTGGAAGAACATTTGGAACATTTCGTGCTGTTTTTAATGCTCTCGTGATGCGTTTGTTTGGTAACCTTGGGAAGTGCACCTTTTGCACCGACCGAGTATCTTTTCTTGGCTATGTTGTTACTCCACGAGGGAATTGAAGTTGATAAAGCCAAGATTGAAGCTATTGAGAGTTGGCGCAGCCAAAGCGGTCACACAAGTGAGGAGTTTTCTTGGACTCGCTGGTTTCTATAGGCGTTTTGTGAGAGACTTTAGCACCATTGCTGCACCTCTCAATGAGCTTACAAAGAAGGATGTGCCTTTTGTTTGGGGTACCATACGGGAAGAAGCCTTCACGGTATTGAAAGATAAGTTGACACATGCTCCTTTACTCCAACTTCGACTTTAATAAGACTTTTGAGCTTGAATGTGATGCTAGTGGAATTGGATTAGGAGGTGTGTTATTACAAGATGGCAAACCTGTTGCATACTTTTACGAAAAATTGAGTGGGCCTAGTCTGAACTATTCTACTTATGACAAAGAATTATATGCTCTTGTTAGGACTTTAGAGACATGGCAACATTATTTATGGCCCAAAGAATTTGTTATACATTCGATCATGAATCTTTGAAACATATTAAAAGTCAAGCTAAACTGAATCGTAGACATGCTAAATGGGTTGAATTCATTGAGACTTTCCTTATGTCATTAAACACAAGAAGGGTAAAGAAAATGTTATTCTTGATGCTTTGTCTCGTCGATATACTATGCTTTCACAACTTGACTTCAAAATATTTGGTTTGGAGACCATCAAAGATCAATATGTGCATGATGCTGATTTTAAAGATGTAATGCAGAATTGTAAAGAGGAAGAACATGGAACAAGTTCGTTATTAATGATGGTTTTGTGTTCGTGCTAACAAGCTATGCATTCCTGCTAGCTCTGTTAGTCTTTTGTTGTTGCGGAGGCGCATGGAGGAGGATTAATGGGACACTTTGGCGTGAAGAAGGCGGAGGATATACTTGCTACACATTTCTTTTGGCCAAAGATGAGGCGGGATGTTGGCGTTTTGTTGCTCGCTGCACTACATGTCAAAAAGCTAAGTCACGACTCAATCCTCATGGTTTATATATGCCTTTGCTGTGCCTAGTGTTCCTTGGGAGGATATATCTATGGACTTTGTTTTAGGTTTACCTCGAACAAAGAAGGGAGGATAGCATATTTGTTGTCGTGGATAGATTCTCGAAAATGGCACACTTTATACCATGTCATAAAAGCGATGATCTTTGTTAATGTTGCTGATTTGTTCTTTCGTGAAATTATTAAGCTTGCATGGTGTGCCAAATACTATTGTTTCAGATCGTGATACTAAATTTCTTAGCCACTTTTGGAGATGTTTATGGGCTAAGTTGGGGACTAAACTGCTTTTTAGTACTACTTGTCACCCCAAACTGATGGACAAACTGAAGTAGTCAATAGAACATTGTCTACTATGCTTAGGGCTGTTTTGAAGAATAATAAGAAAATGTGGGAAGAATGCTTGCCTCATATTGAATTTGCTTATAATCGTTCATTGCATTCTACTACTAAGATGTGCCCTTTTGAAATTGTGTATGGCTTCCTACCTCGTGCACCTATTGATTTGTTGCCTCTTCCATCTTGGAGAAGGTTAATTTTGATGCTAAAGAGCGTGCTGAATTGATTTTAAAATGCATGAGATAACTAAGGAAAACATTGGCGTATGAATGCTAAATATAAACTTCTTTGGAGATAAGGGTAGAAAACATGTTGTCTTTGCACTGGAGATCTTGTTTGGTTACATTTGCGTGAGATAGGTTTCCTAATTTGCATAAATCAAAGCTAATACCACGTCTTGATGGTCCATTTAAGGTGTTAGAAAATAAATGATAATGCATATAAACTTGAGCTGCTGCAGATTTTGGGGTTAGTCCACTTTTAACATTGCAGATTTGAAGCCTTATTTGGGTGAGGAATATGAGCTTCCGTCGAGGGCGACTTCATTTCAAGAAGGGAGGATGATGAGGACATCAATACCATTGTTACACCCACAGCCCCTCTTGCTACATATCTTGGACCAATTACTAGAGCTCGCATGCGCCAATTAAATTATCGGTACTTTCGTTTCTTGGTAATGATTCTAATGTTCATGAGAATATGATGCTGCCTAAATTGGATACATTTGTTTTGCTTACAAATGAAGGCCCTAGCTTGGAGAAGGATGGACATTGGAGCAAGAACAAGCATGGAGATAATGCCATGCAAGGGAACAAACGGAGTTACAAGTGATGATTCAGGACTTTGAAGCCACCATAATGGGTGCATGAAGCCTTGGACGAAATATACAAGATGCTACTTCATAAATGTCGTCCGAGGCTATTCTAGGTGCTTCGTCACCTTATTATTGGGCCAGGCCCATGTAATTTCGAAATACTTAAGTATAGGCTGTTTTTAGAGTCCGTATGTGGGGAAACAAGAGTTAGGGTTGATTTGGACCCCTCCACCAAGGGCCACGAAATTCCCCCTCTTCCTCCATATATACAGCCCTTAGGGCACCGTTTAGACCTTAGGTTTTGTTTAGATTAAAGTTCGCCATAGCTGCAACCCGCGTGCCGTTTGTGTTCAACGACCGGACAAAGCGTCACAGAACCCCACCTTGATCAATAAAGCTTTCATCTTATATTCGCAATATCCAGATTGCAATCTCAGTTTCTTGCTTGTTCTTCGTTTGCTCGCGAAGCAGGCCCTCGTGGTCGAGTTGATCGTGCTCGGCGTGGTCAATAACCCTCGGAAGTTGGTTTAGCGATTGCTAAAGTAGCGGCGTCTCGCCGCGTTCGTAGTCGGATCGTCAAAGTCGACTCCCACGAAGCGATAGCCACCATCTCATCGAAACATCGGGACACCTTTGCCTCTAGAGGAGATTACGAGGATGAGGTTGATCAACATCGAACTTCGTGCAACCACAGCACTACAACCACCAATTGATCACATGCAAATAATGGCAATGTTAGGGCTCCCCTTCAAATATGAGATCATGACCATCTCCCTAAGCTGAAATTGAATATTCCGCCATTTGAGGTAGATATGTTCTGATCTATATCTTACTTGGGAGTTAGAAGCCCGAACAACGATTTACATGTTTACAATATCGAGGAGAGACTTGTTCACCTGCTATTTGTGCTATCACTAGCTTTACATGTGTTTGGTGGTCTGAACATTGTAGATTATATCTGTTCGGCTACTTGGACTGCTTTGAAAACTGTATGCGTACTCGTTGGGTTCCACCATATTATCGAAATGAATTACTTGAAAATTGGCAGCGCTTAAGACAAGGAAAAATTGGTGAAAAAGAATATTATCGGGAATTACAAACTGGCTTGATTAGATGTGGTATTGTTGAGGAGAATGAAGCTAATAGCTTACGTTTTGGGTGGATTAAATAGATAGATTCAGGACCATTCTAGACTACAAGGATTATAATAATATCACTCAGTTATTTCATCTTGCTTGTAAGGTGAGCGTGAAGTCTTGGGATCGGGCGTTGGCGGCGAACTAACTTTTACTGTAGTGCGACCTTCATCATGGACACCACGTGCATCATCTACTTCCACGTTCTACTAGCACCTTAGGTCATTTGCCACCTCCAACGTGATACAAGCGGGGCAACCACCACTATCGCCAAAGTACACTGGCTGAGGCCTACAGGCTCTTCTTCTTCCATGGCGTCATGGGGCACACAAGTGATATTATTTGTCGGATGATTTTATGGGGAAGAGGACATTTCTAGAAGAATGCCAATCTCAATGGTGTGATGATTACTCTTGAGGATGGTGGGTATGAATCCGCTAGTGACTATGATGAAGAGACTTTGGCTCTTATTACACATGAAGAACACGGTGGAGATGATTCTGATCATGAGGCGCCAATACATGGCTGCTAAAAGATCTTGACAGGTATGAATGTTTAGTTGCTCAGCGTGTTTTGAGTGTCCACGAGATTACAAAATTGAGCAAAATCGGAAGCATAACTTGTTTCATACAAAGGAGTTGAAGGAGCGTTCTATCAGCGTCATCATAGATGGAAGGGCTGCAACTACTTGTGATAAAGAGCATCCACGATCATCCCCATGGACCTACAACCGTCTCATCAAGAGCCAAGAGGACCCATGACCACGAGCTAGAGCTAAAGCGACTCTCGAGAGCAGGTGACCTCTTTCCTTATTGATATCCACATATGATCACCGAGACATGGCTACTACCTAAGTCCGATATGCTGCTCGTGATTAGGTGTCAAGGGAACCTCCAGGGCCATGCGTGAAGATGGACAAACCGCCAAGTACAAGGAGGAAGAAACACGGC